>OZ012710.1:37706335-37833699 GCA_963942595.1 Cylloceria caligata
AAAACTGAACCGCTTGTAACATATCGTCTACCTTCGAATACCGGCTTGCATTGCAATATGTCTCGCATCGCTCTGTTCTGCGCTAGTAGAAAGGGCCCGTTATAGAAAGACAGAGCGTGGCCGTCTGGCGCCAGGGGCGTGTCTAGGACAAGCCCCGCCCCTCCCCCACTACTACCCCTCCCCTGCTGCTCCCTCATTGGTTGTTCCAGGGGGCGTGTCTACCCCACTCCCCCACCCCCGTTCCTGATTGGTCCCCACAGCCCCCACCACCCCCCACCACCCCTGCCCCCATCCCTGATTGGTCCCCACCAGTCCCCACCCCCAGTCCACCTATCCTGGTGTTCTGATTGGTGCAGCGTCGCAGCGCCATCTGCCGGATTTTTACTCGTACTTAATTGCCGATGCGCCATCTAGTGTCGGTAAATGTGTTACCGAGTGATGGTAAAGAAGATTGGATGTCGGCAGTTGGTCAGGCAGAAAATTACCGATACGTCATCTACTGTCGGTGATCGTGTTACCGACTGGTGGTAAAGAAGATTGAATGTTGACAGTCGGTCGAGCAGAAAATGTATCGGTGATCGGTAAAGCGGATCGGTTGTCAACTGTCGGTATGTAGTCGGCCATCGCTACAGCTGATTTGGGACTTACGGAAGATAAGAAGATTGGATCTCGCGGTAAATAATATTCTGCACCCCACCATCATTTGGTTTCCCCACCCAGTCCTCGATAACCGAGACCCCTTCACGTAGCTTTTTTTAAAAATTTTTGTTAATTAAAAAATTTAATAATTTAAACGACTATTTACAACAACGGTAAATGAAAATACTCGTTATTTTTAGTTTCATAAAAAACTGTTTTATTTTACCATTCTCGTCCAACAAACATGTATTGTTCATCCGTAATTTTCAATGGCATCCGTGGCAGTCACGGCGAGCTGGTGGTCGACCGTCAATTTGTGTTTTTGTACCCGGTTTGATGAGATGTTGATAGCACGGCATGTACGACGAGACCTCACGGTCAACCTTCAGATGTTCCGGTAGTTTGTCATACAGAATTTCTATTTTTTCGCCCCAATGTTTCAGCAGCAGTGGTTTCGGTATGTACGCGAGCTCAGCTTTGGTGAAGTCTCGGGGATCCTTGCAGCAGTCGATCACGAGTATACTGTCAATAGCATCCATTGTGGTTGGAAAGAGAGGCAAAGATACTTTTACAACGACGTTTCCTTTTCAACTAAGTTTTTTCACAGCTGTTACCATTAGATATATACATCACGCGTCAATGGCCAGCATAGTTAAATATGAAAATGTGTATGGTGGGAGTACTTTCGAATAATAAGACAGGAAATTCAAAAGTTTCGAATTTATTCATAGTAATTCACAAGTAGCATCCAAATCGATCTGTACAAGTTTGTATACATGTGTTTTTATTACAACCGTAGCCCTTAATATTATTGTGTTTTACATTTTTCACACGTTTCTTTCTGCGATTTAAATATTTTACGCGTTTGTAGTATTGTGCAGCTATGCGATCGTTCTTCACTCTGTCAGTCGTAAAATTCTTATGAAAATTATCCAGAGTATAACCACGAGCCATAAAATCAAGAAACATAATACAGTATTCACCGCATACTTTAGACTTGAGTGATTGAAGGGGCTGCGTGTTCCACTCGTAGCTTCGACAGTTTCTGCGTAGACGGTTATGGTGTTGGTTAATGAGTGGGGGCAATCCATAACTATCGAAAAAGATTCCATGTCCATTGTTATCAACGTAAGTGGCAACCCAGTGTCGCCCAGGTAGATTATGCTCGTCTGTGTTTAGAACCAATGCTGCGGGTCTAGACCAGCGACTCGGGATGCGATCGGCCGGAAATACTCCTTTCGTCTGAGCAGATATTCGTTGTAGAGCGTCTAATATCTGTAGGCTGTTCATGCTGTTTACACAACTGGTGGTGACGCTTAGAGTGTGATTGACGCTGTCTCTGCTGATGATAATGATTGTTGCGCGTTGGTGGTTGCTCTGGCAGGTGTTTGTTACGTGGGGGCGGTGATGGTTGTTTAGCACTCGGTGAGATTACTTGTTTTTCTCTGTTGCGGAAAAGTACAGTTATTTCATCGTTAGCCGGTGCAGTTCCTCCTTGCAGCGCCGACTCATCACTGTTGCACGATAGTGTAATATCGTTGAATATATACTCTACGCTTTGTGATATATCTCGAGTATTTTCCTCATTTGATGTCTCGTTGTTCGGTTGGCTTTGTTGATTTTTAATAGGTGTTGTTTTATCGACAGGTTGTGAATAAATGTGACTAACCGCGTCGAGCTCTTTAAACAGGAGCCACGAACGTATTTTTGCCACGTTATTTAGAGCACATTTTACATCGTCTTCTTTCGAAATACCATGATGAATACAGTAAACATTGTTGATTGGCATATTTTTTAACGATGGACCCTCGTATTCTTCCAGATTGATGATTTCGCGCCCCAGAACGTCACGTAAAAGCTCGGCTTTTTGCAAGCCTCTTGTGTAAATACGCAAGGCATAACGACACAGTAAGCGTAGATTGGTGTAGATTTTTTTCAACGGTGTATCACCGTCAAGCCATTCCAATCCATGATGAAAACACGTTAGTTTATTGTTGCTCGCGCGTATACTCCTTGGTAGTTCACCAAAGTCATATGGTGGTTCGACAAGCCAATGACCATAATGTTCTTCCTGAAGAGTCGTCACAGCAATCTCCTTTGGTAGAAAACGGTTGTTTGCATCGTAGAGCGCTTGAATATCCACTATAACGTCCATTATGAGGGTTTGATGTAGACTGATACCAGGTGTGGTTGCGTAGACGAGTTTAAATATTACAGCGTCGTGTGTGGCGCCCCCCCTCACGCACTAAAATCTGTAATGACCTGACGTGTGGAATCTATCTCTATTACATTATCATACTCGGCGTATACCACACAATTTAATGTAGATGTCAGAGCCGTTGCAAAGCGTACTTCGATCCTTACACTACCGTGTCTTACGAGATTCCAGTGACCGAAGCAACTTGCTGATAAGTCCGGTGTCAAATCAAAGACATACAGACAGTAGCCTTTGGGATAGTCGCTCCTGGTAATATCTAGACCCTCATTCTGAAAGTGTATACCTGTACCGCTAAAGAGCGTGTGATAACTGTCTATCCACTTTTCGTTACCATCAAACACCGGTTGAAGAGGCTTGCTCGGTATTTGTTGACCATCGACATACAGAGAGAGGAAATTTATCGAATGATTATTAAAGTTAAACGGATTTAACGTTGTACTGCCATTGAATGCTCGATTATTCACAAAACCAAGAATTATTCGTTTAGGTAATTGGCCTAGAATAACGTTATCCAGAGTATCGCCAATGATACCGCTATGCATCGTAAAAGCTTTAACCTCAACCCTTGTTATAGGATACTTGGCGGTTGTTTTTGCAAGCATTTTGGCGTGAGCTATCAGCACGCCTGGTGCGATTTTTGCTCGACGGACGAGTAATGTAGCCTCGGTGATATGTAGTTTATGTGTCACACCGGCCGTAGGAGTCTCCATAAGACAAAAATCGTCTTTTGAGCGTACAAGCCGTAACCGTACTTCCACACCGTTCAGCAGAAATTTATCCTGATTAAAAACATCGCAATGCAAATGTCCAATCATATCTAAAGTCCGGCCATTCTTTATGTACTTTTCACGATTATTCAGACCGATATTAGGGCTATTCGATGCACCTGGTAGACTGTCAAACGTACCGGGCGTGTCAGCGTACCATAGCGCGGTCGTTAAGTGAGAATTTTTAGCAGCCGGTCCATAATTGAGTAACGTCTCAATATATGCTCTGTAGGGGTATGCATTGTTTGGCGGTGCCACGAGTTTCTGGTTAAAATATACATCCACCTGATTGAAAAGGCTATGCAGAAAGTTATTAACAGGTGCTACGTTGTACTGTGATTCAGCTGTTGGAATAACCCTAACATTTACAATAATCATTGTATGAGCTAAGTCCAGGTATTCTTCACCGTGGCCAGGTATGACAAACTCCAGGGGCCCGTCGTCCGTCAGGGACGACACAGGCTTGTAGTGTATCCATTGTGATGCTTCTATAGCCGTCTGCGTTGGAGGTATGGTGAATAAGTCGAGCTCCGACTTCATACACTCGGAGGAGTGTGAGTGTAAGAACGACATTGTTAAACACCTCCAAAAATATCGTTGGTCTTTGCTCGTTTGCGTCTACTACTTTCGATACCTCGTCTCTTTCTCTTTGTTATCCTTTTCTTTTTATTCTTTGCGACACCACGATGTTTCCCTGCTGCAATGCGTCTACGTCGTGCAGACTTTTTCTTCTTCTTCTTCTTCATTCCTAACGATTTTTTCGAAATACCAGTACGTTTTTTCCTCGTCCTCTTAGGCACGCGTCCCGATAACGACTGTATCATGCGAGCGGTACTCACAGCATTATATCCTGAACCATTCATGAGAAGAGAGATTTTTTCATTGGCTTTTCGTTGTAAATTATCTCCAGATTCGGCTGCGCGTCGACGCAATGACTCCTTGAATGGCATTTTGCGACCGCTCACATCCTCGATAACGTGTAAACCCGTGCGAATGGCTTCTTTCCCTATAGCTTTAGCACCTCTGGTCAACAGTGGTAAAACACTCCGAAATAGACCACCGAGAAAACTACCGATCCCGTGACCGCGTTGATGTGGGGAACCCGCAAACACGTTACCTATATAACCACCTCCGCCACCTATTTGATTCTCATAATACGTCGTATAATGAGCACACATATTGTCTAATTCAGTCGCTTGAAATGAAGTGTGAGTGTTAACGTTCCATACTCGAATGCAATAGGATTACCCAGATGATCTCTTATATCCACCTCGATCGTTCTGAAGCAATTGTTGAGTAAACCTATGTAATTTGACGATGAGAAACATTTTACTTGCGTTGTACCATACGTGTAGTTTTTTGTATTTAAATTTACAATCCTGAGTAGTGCTGTCTGTGTATCACCTACTGTATACGGTACACAAATATCGCTGTAGACAAAAAGCTGATCGGGCAGAGCCCTATTTATACACGCGGGTACTCGTCCTACGCGTGGAACGCCTCGCATAAGCTGCAGGTAAAGACCCCCTGGGGTTTCTCGGTCAAGCAGCAGTTCTTCGTGTTTCTCAAAGCCCAATATACGTGCTATTTTACCACTCATTCGTAATACTCCAGGGTAGCCTAGAGGTTCAGGACACGACTCTGTTACCTCAGACTCGAGGGCAACGTACCCTTTAGCCTTTTCAACATTTACAATTTTTATGCCTGCTTCTCGTAGCCCCGTTAAATCATTGATATTCGCCACAATTTCTTCGTGATTTTTGTACAAACCTCGAGGTATTCGGTTTGTAGTAACTTCTTTATTCTCACAAGCCATCCAACCGATTATCGTATCTGCTTCTTGTAAATGCGTCATTGTACAGGGTATATGAATTTCCGATAAGCCCACAACCCAGCGACCCTTTAAAGATATTTCACGAGGCAATTGAGTTATAAAATGTGTTGTTGTATTTTCGGGAAAATACTTCATACTGCTGTTGCTCGGTAGAACAAGAAAAAAATTATCCTCGTCATGCATCGTTTGGACAAAATTTCGTTTATTCGAGACCGTGAACGCTTGACGCTGGTATCCACGAGTTAAATTTCGCCGGATATCCCACCCAACTTACGAAAATTTGTTTTTTCGCACCGTGTCCTTTTGTCCGTAAAACTTGATCAATCTTGAATTCTTTATTCTTCTCCATACGCTTCTCATGAACGCTCGTTAATTCTTCGGGGTAAAAGAAACCATCGATCGTTTCGTTTTCGAGATCGCACAACGCATACGCATACAGGCCCTGTCTATGTAAAACTTTTTTGATACGAAAAATTTCTTCACTCCAATTTTTCTCGTAACCTTTTTCGAAGGTGCCTTTAGTTCTACTGATTCGAACGTAATCACCGGGTTTGTATTTATACGTTGTGAAACGTCTCTTTTCACGTCGCTTTATCGCGCTAATTGTCATATTGTGCACCGCTGTATCGGCATTATATAGCGTTACGGCGGCCGGTTGCATTTTAATGCTCGAGTGTATAGCATGATTGTACGCATAAACCAATTGTTGTAGTATATCGATGTAACGATGAGTATTACGATGTGTGAAGTAGCGCCACATCCGTTCCTTGAGAGTGCGATTAAAACGCTCGACAATCGAGGCTTTTACATCAGGATTACGAGCAACACGGAATTGTATGTTTTCATCTTTGAGAAATTTTTGAAGTTGACCACCGAGGAATTCTTTTCCACGGTCGGTTTGTAGTGAAACAGGTGTACGACCATCGTTACGCTCGAGAATACGTTTAAATGCCTTTGTTACTTCGCGCACCGTTTTGTCCTGCAAGGGTTCGACCCAGGCATATTTGCTGACAACGTCAATTACCATAAGCAGATAGGAGACGTTGTCGTTATAGCTACTCAATGAACGTAGATCCACGAGATCGGCCTCCCAGACATCGTCAATATTTGTAACATTGTAATACAGTCGTGGAAAGACACGGTGCACGGGTCTATGAATGGTATAACTATCCTGTTGAGTGAGCCAGTCATATACGGTGTCTGCTTTATTTTTGCTACTGATTAAACGTCGCGCACCAGCGTATCCAGCTGGATGCGAAGGATCGTAGTACACTTTTTCGAAAGTCATCTTTCACCGCTCGTTGTACAGCTTGTTCTAAATCTTTATCCACTTTTCAAATACTTTTATTACTTTTGTTTTCCGACGTTTTGAAGAAGTATTCCCAGGGTGTGTATCGTCGTTGTCGTCGTAGTCATCGTTGGAATTATCGCCAATCGCATCCACATTCATAGAATGCGAGTCGTTATGTTGCATCATCTGAACATCTTTTCTTGGCCGCTTAGTGCCTCTAGATACGCCTAAATCCCACAATCTACTGTTGCCTATAAATTCACGCGGAACGCTCTTTGTGCGTAGACTAACGATAAACTCGTGTCTACCTGTTGCTTTAAAGTTTTTTCTACCTCGTACTGCATCGTTTATAAGGTCGACAATATTAGAATTTGGAATGAGGATACTGTCTATTGTTACACATCCTTTTTTATCCCATCTTATGCTTTTTGATTCATCACTCGTGGGTTTGCGTAGAAACTTTAATAACGCAGTCGCTCGGCGTTTATACATATTTGGAACGCTATTAACGATGTCAGCATCGCTCGTGGCTTCTGCATTATCTATCTCAGACGATGTTTCGGGTAGTGCTGGTGAAAACAATGTATTTTTCGTACCAACGAGATATAGATAACGCTGCAGTACTTGTAAATACTCTTTCCATTTACTAGCGTCGTCTTTACCATACTTGTTTGATTTTAAAATTTTGTATAGCTCAGTGTCTAGTCTTGAAACAGGATCACCCTGGGTCTGTACTGTTTTCTCGTTTGCCGCTGGTGCATGATTATTCCCAGAACCGATCATAGGTATTTCCTCGTAACGACCGTCTGCATCACTATTTTCGTCCTTTACCTCGGACATTGGCACTAAAAATATTTTTTTCGCATGCTCCATTTACGAGCATGAATTTTTATCCTGAACACAGTATTGTTTTGTCAACCGTCACTACCACTGAACAATTTACTAAATAAAGTTGTGATTATGGGCGCCAGTAAAAGTGGTAAAAAAGCACCACCCCCTTTTTGAATTATAAAGCGTTTCTTCGCTCTCCAATTATATTTCCGTTGCTTACGAGCGACTGTACAAACACCACCACCACGTTGTTTTGTCACACATCCTGAGACAAGCTGTCGAAGTATATTTTTATATTTTTTTAAACGTTTTTTAACACTTGACTTGACACAAACAACTCCTTGTAAAATGTTTAACGCGCATTCACAGATACAATTGATTAGAGGCTTATCAGCATTACGCAATATTGATTTTCGCTGTTTTTTATTCGAATGACAAATAGCGTTAAGTAGGGCTATACAACGTTCATCGAATGGAATGTAATGTGTATTTTTCTTCTTCTTTTTCTTCGCGCTGGTGCTATCCCTCATTATTACAGTTTCACAGCAGATGTATTATGATGCGTGATGCGTACACGACTCATATCCATTAGCGACTGATGTGGTGTCTACTTGTGCTTCCAATTAAATACGTTGACGAGTGTTTTTCGGCATGTAGACCAGCATTCGTGGATCATCGGGAAATATCATTGTACGACATCGACAATAATCGGGTGTCGATTGTTTAAGATCCAAGAGTAGATAACCGTGTGGCTGTGCGGTAGCATCGTAATATGACTCGGTTAGAAATCGTGGATTCTCGGGGTATACTTGTCTCGCTAGATGTGTAATTTGTGCTCGATCACGTAAATTTTTAAATATCACCATATAATTGGCGTTTAATGATATATCACGTTGTCCGTGTCCCTGATGGAAAATATTTTGTGTGATAAAAATCACACTAATATTTTTATGATGGCTGCCTTTTGTGAAAAGGTCGACAATGGTATTATTTGAGGATTCGCGCATTAAATCATCGATAATAACCAATTTTTTCAAGTTATTGTCGCTCGAATAATCCTCCTGTTGCGGTAGACCCTCGTTAAATTCAATTTTTGGGGTTTTGGATTTTTTATTACTCCCGGTCTTAGTAATTAACGACGACGGTTGTTGTTGTTCACATGTGTTATTCAGAGCAGCGATATCAGAATCGAGAGTATCTCCATAATAAAATATAATATGGTCAAATTCAACGTTACTCATTGAATTGAGAAACTTTAGAAATTTTTTCACGAAAACTGTTTTCCCACATCCAGTGGGGCCACAAATAAGCGACATCCACGGATGTTTCCAGCGTACATCCATTATTATTTTTACTTATAAAGCGTGACAAATCCACGATACTATTGATGATGATGATGATGATGATGACGGTGAATATCGTAGAGCAACGAGATGCAAAATCGTATACACCAAGTGCACAATAAGCGTGTTACTCAGCCGGGCGGCGGCGGCGGCGGCGGCGACGCGTACCCACACGTCGTTATTAGCTTATCAGACGTGTGCGCGGGCGCGGTTCAACTTATACAGATACACACTCGCCTGGTCATAAGCTTATGAGCGAGCGTGTGTCACCGCGGCACATGCGCACAATAAGCAACATACAATTTGAACTACTCGGAAACAAAGAGGATAACTGTGGGTCTTCAGGTATGCGCAAGCGGTGACGTTACGCCGGTCGTTAAACTGCAGCATAATAGCTCGTCGGGTGGTATTACCTTTGAATCTACAAAGTGGTGTAAACTATGATACAAGATGCCTTGACTGAGATAGCATCATATTTCGGGGCCTGTACGAATTATGGCTGGAAAGCTGATCAACGCATCCGTAAAACACTCAACATCGATGACTGTGAGATTCACTTTGCGTCCTCGTTTGGCTCAAAATCCATTGTTTTCGACCAAGCCAAGGAGAATGTGATCGCCGTGGACGTCAACCCTAACGATGAAAATACACAGCTGGAAGCACCACCACCACCACAGAAGAAGAAGAAAAACATCTATTCACCGAGTATAGTTATGCAAAAGAAATCTTTTGACGGACTATGCATCGTAACACCGTGTGTCGATGAGCGCTTCAGACGGCTCCAGCGCTACGTTGTTTATGTGAAAAACTGTATCGATGTTCTGTGTGCTGAATTAGTTCTACATATTCCCGCTAAAGAACTAATCGAGAATGTGGACCAAGTGCGTATTAAAACTCTTTTAACACAGAATAGCTCTAATCTGTGTGAAGCTGTACGTCATCGAGTGGATCCCTCATTCCTTGAACATTTCGATATATTGTTCCTCGAGTTGCAGATATTTTGTGTACCGTTTATAACACAGGAGGTGAAAAAATTAATCACAGACATTTCTCTGGTGGCTTCAAAACCGTTTGAAGAAGAATGATCGGAGAACGATTGCCCTCGGTTACGCAAGAATTAATTTTTCATAATTCACGCGATAACACATAATTATAATGATAATAATTAATTTTACCAGTTGTAGATGTTAAGATAATTATTGCGTTACTTTTCTTTAATACACACGTGACTGGTCGTCATCGATAACCCTTCCCACCCATGTCTTGCCTCAGTATAAATTGAAATTATTAATATTTTTATGTATAATACTCTCTCTCTCTCTCTCTCTCTCTCTCTCTACAATAAAGAAACATGTATGGTATTTAAACGTGTTTTTTACTCGGCATCATCAGCATTAATAGTTGCTTTGAAAAATTTATTTAAAAATGTACGTCAAATAGTGTTAAACGAAAAACACAATCTTCTGAATACACATGCGCTTTAAAAAGCTAAATTGTGCGCATGTGCCGCGGTGACACACGCTCGCTCATAAGCTTATGACCAGGCGAGTGTGTATCTGTATAAGTTGAACCGCGCCCGCGCACACGTCTGATAAGCTAATAACGACGTGTGGGTACGCGTCGCCGCCGCCGCCGCCGCCGCCCGGCTGAGTAACACGCTTATTGTGCACTTGGTGTATACGATTTTGCATCTCGTTGCTCTACGATATTCACCGTCATCATCATCATCATCATCATCAATAGTATCGTGGATTTGTCACGCTTTATAAGTAAAAATAATAATGGATGTACGCTGGAAACATCCGTGGATGTCGCTTATTTGTGGCCCCACTGGATGTGGGAAAACAGTTTTCGTGAAAAAATTTCTAAAGTTTCTCAATTCAATGAGTAACGTTGAATTTGACCATATTATATTTTATTATGGAGATACTCTCGATTCTGATATCGCTGCTCTGAATAACACATGTGAACAACAACAACCGTCGTCGTTAATTACTAAGACCGGGAGTAATAAAAAATCCAAAACCCCAAAAATTGAATTTAACGAGGGT
This sequence comes from Cylloceria caligata, assembly GCA_963942595.1. NCBI lineage: Eukaryota > Metazoa > Arthropoda > Insecta > Hymenoptera > Ichneumonidae > Cylloceria > Cylloceria caligata. The sequence goes on from OZ012710.1 coordinate 37,717,310, forward strand.
CTACCGCAACAGGAGGATTATTCGAGCGACAATAACTTGAAAAAATTGGTTATTATCGATGATTTAATGCGCGAATCCTCAAATAATACCATTGTCGACCTTTTCACAAAAGGCAGCCATCATAAAAATATTAGTGTGATTTTTATCACACAAAATATTTTCCATCAGGGACACGGACAACGTGATATATCATTAAACGCCAATTATATGGTGATATTTAAAAATTTACGTGATCGAGCACAAATTACACATCTAGCGAGACAAGTATACCCCGAGAATCCACGATTTCTAACCGAGTCATATTACGATGCTACCGCACAGCCACACGGTTATCTACTCTTGGATCTTAAACAATCGACACCCGATTATTGTCGATGTCGTACAATGATATTTCCCGATGATCCACGAATGCTGGTCTACATGCCGAAAAACACTCGTCAACGTATTTAATTGGAAGCACAAGTAGACACCACATCAGTCGCTAATGGATATGAGTCGTGTACGCATCACGCATCATAATACATCTGCTGTGAAACTGTAATAATGAGGGATAGCACCAGCGCGAAGAAAAAGAAGAAGAAAAATACACATTACATTCCATTCGATGAACGTTGTATAGCCCTACTTAACGCTATTTGTCATTCGAATAAAAAACAGCGAAAATCAATATTGCGTAATGCTGATAAGCCTCTAATCAATTGTATCTGTGAATGCGCGTTAAACATTTTACAAGGAGTTGTTTGTGTCAAGTCAAGTGTTAAAAAACGTTTAAAAAAATATAAAAATATACTTCGACAGCTTGTCTCAGGATGTGTGACAAAACAACGTGGTGGTGGTGTTTGTACAGTCGCTCGTAAGCAACGGAAATATAATTGGAGAGCGAAGAAACGCTTTATAATTCAAAAAGGGGGTGGTGCTTTTTTACCACTTTTACTGGCGCCCATAATCACAACTTTATTTAGTAAATTGTTCAGTGGTAGTGACGGTTGACAAAACAATACTGTGTTCAGGATAAAAATTCATGCTCGTAAATGGAGCATGCGAAAAAAATATTTTTAGTGCCAATGTCCGAGGTAAAGGACGAAAATAGTGATGCAGACGGTCGTTACGAGGAAATACCTATGATCGGTTCTGGGAATAATCATGCACCAGCGGCAAACGAGAAAACAGTACAGACCCAGGGTGATCCTGTTTCAAGACTAGACACTGAGCTATACAAAATTTTAAAATCAAACAAGTATGGTAAAGACGACGCTAGTAAATGGAAAGAGTATTTACAAGTACTGCAGCGTTATCTATATCTCGTTGGTACGAAAAATACATTGTTTTCACCAGCACTACCCGAAACATCGTCTGAGATAGATAATGCAGAAGCCACGAGCGATGCTGACATCGTTAATAGCGTTCCAAATATGTATAAACGCCGAGCGACTGCGTTATTAAAGTTTCTACGCAAACCCACGAGTGATGAATCAAAAAGCATAAGATGGGATAAAAAAGGATGTGTAACAATAGACAGTATCCTCATTCCAAATTCTAATATTGTCGACCTTATAAACGATGCAGTACGAGGTAGAAAAAACTTTAAAGCAACAGGTAGACACGAGTTTATCGTTAGTCTACGCACAAAGAGCGTTCCGCGTGAATTTATAGGCAACAGTAGATTGTGGGATTTAGGCGTATCTAGAGGCACTAAGCGGCCAAGAAAAGATGTTCAGATGATGCAACATAACGACTCGCATTCTATGAATGTGGATGCGATTGGCGATAATTCCAACGATGACTACGACGACAACGACGATACACACCCTGGGAATACTTCTTCAAAACGTCGGAAAACAAAAGTAATAAAAGTATTTGAAAAGTGGATAAAGATTTAGAACAAGCTGTACAACGAGCGGTGAAAGATGACTTTCGAAAAAGTGTACTACGATCCTTCGCATCCAGCTGGATACGCTGGTGCGCGACGTTTAATCAGTAGCAAAAATAAAGCAGACACCGTATATGACTGGCTCACTCAACAGGATAGTTATACCATTCATAGACCCGTGCACCGTGTCTTTCCACGACTGTATTACAATGTTACAAATATTGACGATGTCTGGGAGGCCGATCTCGTGGATCTACGTTCATTGAGTAGCTATAACGACAACGTCTCCTATCTGCTTATGGTAATTGACGTTGTCAGCAAATATGCCTGGGTCGAACCCTTGCAGGACAAAACGGTGCGCGAAGTAACAAAGGCATTTAAACGTATTCTCGAGCGTAACGATGGTCGTACACCTGTTTCACTACAAACCGACCGTGGAAAAGAATTCCTCGGTGGTCAACTTCAAAAATTTCTCAAAGATGAAAACATACAATTCCGTGTTGCTCGTAATCCTGATGTAAAAGCCTCGATTGTCGAGCGTTTTAATCGCACTCTCAAGGAACGGATGTGGCGCTACTTCACACATCGTAATACTCATCGTTACATCGATATACTACAACAATTGGTTTATGCGTACAATCATGCTATACACTCGAGCATTAAAATGCAACCGGCCGCCGTAACGCTATATAATGCCGATACAGCGGTGCACAATATGACAATTAGCGCGATAAAGCGACGTGAAAAGAGACGTTTCACAACGTATAAATACAAACCCGGTGATTACGTTCGAATCAGTAGAACTAAAGGCACCTTCGAAAAAGGTTACGAGAAAAATTGGAGTGAAGAAATTTTTCGTATCAAAAAAGTTTTACATAGACAGGGCCTGTATGCGTATGCGTTGTGCGATCTCGAAAACGAAACGATCGATGGTTTCTTTTACCCCGAAGAATTAACGAGCGTTCATGAGAAGCGTATGGAGAAGAATAAAGAATTCAAGATTGATCAAGTTTTACGGACAAAAGGACACGGTGCGAAAAAACAAATTTTCGTAAGTTGGGTGGGATATCCGGCGAAATTTAACTCGTGGATACCAGCGTCAAGCGTTCACGGTCTCGAATAAACGAAATTTTGTCCAAACGATGCATGACGAGGATAATTTTTTTCTTGTTCTACCGAGCAACAGCAGTATGAAGTATTTTCCCGAAAATACAACAACACATTTTATAACTCAATTGCCTCGTGAAATATCTTTAAAGGGTCGCTGGGTTGTGGGCTTATCGGAAATTCATATACCCTGTACAATGACGCATTTACAAGAAGCAGATACGATAATCGGTTGGATGGCTTGTGAGAATAAAGAAGTTACTACAAACCGAATACCTCGAGGTTTGTACAAAAATCACGAAGAAATTGTGGCGAATATCAATGATTTAACGGGGCTACGAGAAGCAGGCATAAAAATTGTAAATGTTGAAAAGGCTAAAGGGTACGTTGCCCTCGAGTCTGAGGTAACAGAGTCGTGTCCTGAACCTCTAGGCTACCCTGGAGTATTACGAATGAGTGGTAAAATAGCACGTATATTGGGCTTTGAGAAACACGAAGAACTGCTGCTTGACCGAGAAACCCCAGGGGGTCTTTACCTGCAGCTTATGCGAGGCGTTCCACGCGTAGGACGAGTACCCGCGTGTATAAATAGGGCTCTGCCCGATCAGCTTTTTGTCTACAGCGATATTTGTGTACCGTATACAGTAGGTGATACACAGACAGCACTACTCAGGATTGTAAATTTAAATACAAAAAACTACACGTATGGTACAACGCAAGTAAAATGTTTCTCATCGTCAAATTACATAGGTTTACTCAACAATTGCTTCAGAACGATCGAGGTGGATATAAGAGATCATCTGGGTAATCCTATTGCATTCGAGTATGGAACGTTAACACTCACACTTCATTTCAAGCGACTGAATTAGACAATATGTGTGCTCATTATACGACGTATTATGAGAATCAAATAGGTGGCGGAGGTGGTTATATAGGTAACGTGTTTGCGGGTTCCCCACATCAACGCGGTCACGGGATCGGTAGTTTTCTCGGTGGTCTATTTCGGAGTGTTTTACCACTGTTGACCAGAGGTGCTAAAGCTATAGGGAAAGAAGCCATTCGCACGGGTTTACACGTTATCGAGGATGTGAGCGGTCGCAAAATGCCATTCAAGGAGTCATTGCGTCGACGCGCAGCCGAATCTGGAGATAATTTACAACGAAAAGCCAATGAAAAAATCTCTCTTCTCATGAATGGTTCAGGATATAATGCTGTGAGTACCGCTCGCATGATACAGTCGTTATCGGGACGCGTGCCTAAGAGGACGAGGAAAAAACGTACTGGTATTTCGAAAAAATCGTTAGGAATGAAGAAGAAGAAGAAGAAAAAGTCTGCACGACGTAGACGCATTGCAGCAGGGAAACATCGTGGTGTCGCAAAGAATAAAAAGAAAAGGATAACAAAGAGAAAGAGACGAGGTATCGAAAGTAGTAGACGCAAACGAGCAAAGACCAACGATATTTTTGGAGGTGTTTAACAATGTCGTTCTTACACTCACACTCCTCCGAGTGTATGAAGTCGGAGCTCGACTTATTCACCATACCTCCAACGCAGACGGCTATAGAAGCATCACAATGGATACACTACAAGCCTGTGTCGTCCCTGACGGACGACGGGCCCCTGGAGTTTGTCATACCTGGCCACGGTGAAGAATACCTGGACTTAGCTCATACAATGATTATTGTAAATGTTAGGGTTATTCCAACAGCTGAATCACAGTACAACGTAGCACCTGTTAATAACTTTCTGCATAGCCTTTTCAATCAGGTGGATGTATATTTTAACCAGAAACTCGTGGCACCGCCAAACAATGCATACCCCTACAGAGCATATATTGAGACGTTACTCAATTATGGACCGGCTGCTAAAAATTCTCACTTAACGACCGCGCTATGGTACGCTGACACGCCCGGTACGTTTGACAGTCTACCAGGTGCATCGAATAGCCCTAATATCGGTCTGAATAATCGTGAAAAGTACATAAAGAATGGCCGGACTTTAGATATGATTGGACATTTGCATTGCGATGTTTTTAATCAGGATAAATTTCTGCTGAACGGTGTGGAAGTACGGTTACGGCTTGTACGCTCAAAAGACGATTTTTGTCTTATGGAGACTCCTACGGCCGGTGTGACACATAAACTACATATCACCGAGGCTACATTACTCGTCCGTCGAGCAAAAATCGCACCAGGCGTGCTGATAGCTCACGCCAAAATGCTTGCAAAAACAACCGCCAAGTATCCTATAACAAGGGTTGAGGTTAAAGCTTTTACGATGCATAGCGGTATCATTGGCGATACTCTGGATAACGTTATTCTAGGCCAATTACCTAAACGAATAATTCTTGGTTTTGTGAATAATCGAGCATTCAATGGCAGTACAACGTTAAATCCGTTTAACTTTAATAATCATTCGATAAATTTCCTCTCTCTGTATGTCGATGGTCAACAAATACCGAGCAAGCCTCTTCAACCGGTGTTTGATGGTAACGAAAAGTGGATAGACAGTTATCACACGCTCTTTAGCGGTACAGGTATACACTTTCAGAATGAGGGTCTAGATATTACCAGGAGCGACTATCCCAAAGGCTACTGTCTGTATGTCTTTGATTTGACACCGGACTTATCAGCAAGTTGCTTCGGTCACTGGAATCTCGTAAGACACGGTAGTGTAAGGATCGAAGTACGCTTTGCAACGGCTCTGACATCTACATTAAATTGTGTGGTATACGCCGAGTATGATAATGTAATAGAGATAGATTCCACACGTCAGGTCATTACAGATTTTAGTGCGTGAGGGGGGGCGCCACACACGACGCTGTAATATTTAAACTCGTCTACGCAACCACACCTGGTATCAGTCTACATCAAACCCTCATAATGGACGTTATAGTGGATATTCAAGCGCTCTACGATGCAAACAACCGTTTTCTACCAAAGGAGATTGCTGTGACGACTCTTCAGGAAGAACATTATGGTCATTGGCTTGTCGAACCACCATATGACTTTGGTGAACTACCAAGGAGTATACGCGCGAGCAACAATAAACTAACGTGTTTTCATCATGGATTGGAATGGCTTGACGGTGATACACCGTTGAAAAAAATCTACACCAATCTACGCTTACTGTGTCGTTATGCCTTGCGTATTTACACAAGAGGCTTGCAAAAAGCCGAGCTTTTACGTGACGTTCTGGGGCGCGAAATCATCAATCTGGAAGAATACGAGGGTCCATCGTTAAAAAATATGCCAATCAACAATGTTTACTGTATTCATCATGGTATTTCGAAAGAAGACGATGTAAAATGTGCTCTAAATAACGTGGCAAAAATACGTTCGTGGCTCCTGTTTAAAGAGCTCGACGCGGTTAGTCACATTTATTCACAACCTGTCGATAAAACAACACCTATTAAAAATCAACAAAGCCAACCGAACAACGAGACATCAAATGAGGAAAATACTCGAGATATATCACAAAGCGTAGAGTATATATTCAACGATATTACACTATCGTGCAACAGTGATGAGTCGGCGCTGCAAGGAGGAACTGCACCGGCTAACGATGAAATAACTGTACTTTTCCGCAACAGAGAAAAACAAGTAATCTCACCGAGTGCTAAACAACCATCACCGCCCCCACGTAACAAACACCTGCCAGAGCAACCACCAACGCGCAACAATCATTATCATCAGCAGAGACAGCGTCAATCACACTCTAAGCGTCACCACCAGTTGTGTAAACAGCATGAACAGCCTACAGATATTAGACGCTCTACAACGAATATCTGCTCAGACGAAAGGAGTATTTCCGGCCGATCGCATCCCGAGTCGCTGGTCTAGACCCGCAGCATTGGTTCTAAACACAGACGAGCATAATCTACCTGGGCGACACTGGGTTGCCACTTACGTTGATAACAATGGACATGGAATCTTTTTCGATAGTTATGGATTGCCCCCACTCATTAACCAACACCATAACCGTCTACGCAGAAACTGTCGAAGCTACGAGTGGAACACGCAGCCCCTTCAATCACTCAAGTCTAAAGTATGCGGTGAATACTGTATTATGTTTCTTGATTTTATGGCTCGTGGTTATACTCTGGATAATTTTCATAAGAATTTTACGACTGACAGAGTGAAGAACGATCGCATAGCTGCACAATACTACAAACGCGTAAAATATTTAAATCGCAGAAAGAAACGTGTGAAAAATGTAAAACACAATAATATTAAGGGCTACGGTTGTAATAAAAACACATGTATACAAACTTGTACAGATCGATTTGGATGCTACTTGTGAATTACTATGAATAAATTCGAAACTTTTGAATTTCCTGTCTTATTATTCGAAAGTACTCCCACCATACACATTTTCATATTTAACTATGCTGGCCATTGACGCGTGATGTATATATCTAATGGTAACAGCTGTGAAAAAACTTAGTTGAAAAGGAAACGTCGTTGTAAAAGTATCTTTGCCTCTCTTTCCAACCACAATGGATGCTATTGACAGTATACTCGTGATCGACTGCTGCAAGGATCCCCGAGACTTCACCAAAGCTGAGCTCGCGTACATACCGAAACCACTGCTGCTGAAACATTGGGGCGAAAAAATAGAAATTCTGTATGACAAACTACCGGAACATCTGAAGGTTGACCGTGAGGTCTCGTCGTACATGCCGTGCTATCAACATCTCATCAAACCGGGTACAAAAACACAAATTGACGGTCGACCACCAGCTCGCCGTGACTGCCACGGATGCCATTGAAAATTACGGATGAACAATACATGTTTGTTGGACGAGAATGGTAAAATAAAACAGTTTTTTATGAAACTAAAAATAACGAGTATTTTCATTTACCGTTGTTGTAAATAGTCGTTTAAATTATTAAATTTTTTAATTAACAAAAATTTTTAAAAAAAGCTACGTGAAGGGGTCTCGGTTATCGAGGACTGGGTGGGGAAACCAAATGATGATGGGGTGCAGAATATTATTTACCGCGAGATCCAATCTTCTTATCTTCCGTAAGTCCCAAATCAGCTGTAGCGATGGCCGACTACATACCGACAGTTGACAACCGATCCGCTTTACCGATCACCGATACATTTTCTGCTAGACCGACTGTCAACATTCAATCTTCTTTACCACCAGTCGGTAACACGATCACCGACAGTAGATGACGTATCGGTAATTTTCTGCCTGACCAACTGCCGACATTCAATCTTCTTTACCATCACTCGGTAACACATTTACCGACACTAGATGGCGCATCGGCAATTAAGTACGAGTAAAAATCCGGCAAATGGCGCTGCGACGCTGCACCAATCAGAACACCAGGATAGGTGGACTGGGGGTGGGGACTGGTGGGGACCAATCAGAGATGGAGGCAGGGGTGGTGGGGGGTGGTGGGGGCTGTGGGGACCAATCAGGAACGGGGGTGGGGGAGTGGGGGTAGACACGCCCCCTGGAACAACCAATGAGGAAGCAGCAGGGGAGGGGTAGTAGTGGGGGAGGGGGCGGGGCTTGTCTAGACACGCCCCTGGCACCAGACGGCCACGCCCTGTCTTTCTATAACGGGCCCCTTCTACTTGCGCTATCTGCAGTTTATTCAACTCTGTCTCAGTCATATCCACTAGCAGTGTTGCGCAATACTCAAAGTGCGGTGCTATGATTGCCTTATATACGACACATCTGGTGTATGCCGATATATATTGTGCTATTCTGTTCAGAAAACTCGATTTTTTACCTATTTTTTTCAACATATACTCACAGTGGTCTTTAAATCGTAACTTATCATCTATCATTACACCTAAATATTTAATTACCTCCACTCGCTCTAACTCGGTTCCATCCCTGCATTTCAATACAATACTCCCTCTCAATTCTTTTCTTACACTCCTCACAATCATATATTTGGTTTTTTCCGCATTCATTTTCAGTTTGTTCCTATTCATCCATCTTTCCACTATGTTTAATGCCCCATTCATCTTTCTTTCCACCTCCGCACTACTGTCTCCAGTAACATATACTAGTGTATCATCAGCAAACATTTTTATTGCACAGTCTTCTGGACATATTTCAATTATATCATTTATATATATAATGAACAGCAGAGGCCCTAATACGGATCCTTGTGGTACCCCGTATTTCGTTGTAATAATTTCAGACAATTCCTCATTAAACCTTACTCTTTGCGTTCTATTGTTTAAGTATGACCTAAATCAATCTAACACTTTACCTCTGATTCCATATTGAGACAGTTTTTCTATTAACAATTCTCTATCCACTGTCTCAAATGCTCGTTTTAAGTCCATGAACATTACTCCTACTATTTTTCCTTCGCTTATGTTTAATTTCCATTCGTCTATCACGGTTTGAATCGCCGTTTCACACGAAAATTGTTTTCTAAAACCCGACTGATGCTCTGTTATAACCTCATTTGATACCAAATACTTTTCGATTTGACTCTTTACTACCAACTCTAGGACCTTCTCGTACAGTGGCAACATATTAATTGGCCGGAAATCCTTCGCGCTATTGGCTTTCTCTATCTTTGGTATCGGTATGATCGTAAACGTTTTCCAACTATTAGGACAGCAGCCCTCCCTTAGGGATTCATTGATTACATCAACAAACTCCTGTTCAATTGCACTGAACGCCAACTGCAATATTTCGCTTGATATTCCTTCTTCTGTACCTTTCTTCTTCGGGAGTCCCTTAACTATTTTATCGAGTTCCTCTATTCCGATATTCTCGAAATTTTATATGCTTCTTTCGTTTCCCACGCCACCACCCATCAAGATTCTTCTGCTACCTGGCCTTCCAGATGCATCTCTCTCTATTGAACTTACTATGTTATTAATACTTTCAACGTAAAACACATTAAATTTGTCAACCGTCCTTCTCTCCGCCATATCGCCCGATATTTCGAAATTTATATTTCCAATTTCTCTCTCTTTGGCTGGTCCCCCTCTAATAAGTTCTTTCAAGGTTTTCCACATTTTTTTAGAGTCGTTCTTATTGCAGTCTATCATATTCTCGTAATATATTTTGTTCTCTTTCCTTATCAATTTAACTACTGCATTTCTTTCTACTTTGAACTGTTCCCAGTTATCATCCTTTCCCTCATGAATTGCTTCCCTATAAGCATTATCCCTTTTACCTGCCGCCCTTCTTATCTCATCAGAATACCATTTTTTACCTTCCCATACGTTTGGAATCCTAACTACCTTTTTTGGTGCTACTATGTCCAAAGTATCTACTATACTATCGACAAGCATCTTTGCCTTTCGATTTATATCTCCATCGGTCCATTGTCGCACGGAGTTTTTCAACACTGTTGTAAACTCTTTCACGTCAATTTTACTATAGTTCCTAGTATTATACTCTCTCTGTTTCCTCTCTGTATTGCTCGTTCCTAATACTACTTTTACCCACGCATGGTCTGTTATTTTTGGTTCGTGTTCCACATGCACTTGCACACCTGTATTTGCAAATACAAGATCAATAATTGTTCGACTATCCTGCGTTATTCTCGTTGGCTCGTTTACATACTGTTTCATCCCTAAGCTTAACATTCCTAATATTAGTTGTTTTTTATAGAACGAGTTTCCCTTGACATCTATGTTAAAATCTCCTATTATTAAACAATTTCCTTTTATTGTTAACTGTTCAGTTATATCCTCTATGAATCTTATAAATTCCGCATCTGACGTACTCGGTGAATGGTACACCACTATTATAACTCCTTTATATATCTTATCATTGATCTCTATTGCTACACTCCAGGAGTTTGACTCAATTTTCGATCGATTCCTCGGGTGAGTAATTAATTTTTTACGACAATTTTTTACGACTCGGGTACAGCGATCTCTTACGTATACTATTGCCCCTCCTGTGTTTCTATTTTCTGCATCGCACCTAATTGCACTATAGCCCGGCATATATACTTCACTGTCCCCGATTTCAGCAGTCACCTTCGTCTCTGATAACGCTATGATTGCAGGTTTCATTCTGTCAACCACCTGGTGTCGTATCTCTCCGTTATGTGCTAAGAGACTTTGCGCATTCGTGTACCATATCGTCTCTTCGTTCTGTGATTGCTACTCTATCCAGCCCGTTCTCTTCTTTTCCTCTTGCAACGCTCTTTTGTATGTTGGACATTCCCGGTCCAGCGCACTATGTTCTACATTTATCTTCAGATTGTACGTTTGGTTTTTAAACGTACAGTTTACACACTTACTCTTATTTATTGTACACTCTCTTGCGTTGTGTTTTTCTGCACATTTGTAGCAGGTTTCTTCTCTTGTACATTTCTTCGCTACATGATAATAGCCCCAGCACTTGAAGCATCGCTTTACGTTGACGTGATTGAAAACCGGACATTTTCTCCATCCCACGCTGAGCTTACCTTTTCTCAGTAGCTCCTCGTGACTTAGTTCATCTACTTCTAGTATTATTGATCCATGGTTGATTTGTCTTCTGTTTCGCTCCTGTTCCCTTCCTTTCATTAATCTTTTCACGATCTTCATCTCCCTTCCTTCGGTTTCCTCTATCCCATTCTGCTTTTTAATTGTGTCAACTAGTTCTTCATCGGTCAATTTAAATTCATCTTCTTCCACATTTACTATTTTTATCTTCGGATTCATCTGCGTCGACTCAGTAACTTTAAAACCCTCACCCATTCTATCCTGTACTGCGGCTTTCAGTATTTCACTTTCTTCTTCCGATTCATATCCCAAGATCACAGTTCCATTACTGCCTTTTTTCAGTTTTGTTATTCCCACCGCTATACTCTTTATATCCACGTTCTCTTTTATCTCTCTTTTAGTTTTTTCGCTTTCCTGTTGTACTTTTGATTTGATGATGATCACCTTTTCCTTTTTTTTTCTTTCACTACATTGCTGTAGGTTACTCTTGCGGTGCTCGAACCTTCTCCCTGTATCATTATTTTCATTTCCTCTATCTGTTGTTTCACACCTTCCATTTCTGCACCAATTATCTCTTGGATCATCTTCTTTATTTTATTCTTGCAAGCGATTTCGTCCTTCATTGCCTTCACTGTTTTTATCAGCCAGTCTATTTTTGCGTCAGCCGTTATCGATGAACTCATACTTCTGGTTCCTCCTATCGCTCCAGTCCATGCCAATCGATCTCTGCTACCACCTGTTGTCGGCGTCACTGTCTTCATAAGTTCATCTTCTGCATTGAATGTATCAAATGGACCCTTGCACTGTACTAGTTCACGATTCCTATCCATTGTTTTATGCTTATTCACACACCCTGGGTGGTAAAAAAGTTTCGGACAAATTTTGCATCGTACTACCTGGCTTTTGATTGCTTTTTTGTAAGCGGAGCACCGATACTCGTCGTAGTCGCCCGTATTGTCCATGTTTTGCTGTAGTAGCTGATAAGTTACCGACGCGTACACCTGTACATACCAACCGATAACTATATCATAATCACCGTGATTGCCCGATCACTCTACGTATTACTAATAAAGTGTCACCGTGGCAGCAATAATATCCGCCCACACCACATTCGTCGAGTGAGAACTTTTAGCGCACGAATATGTTGCTAGCACCGTTAATACGATAGCTACCAAGCCATTCGCTAGATCAAAATATTCACCACACAAAACCGATTACATTGATATAGTTTTCACACTATTATACCACTTCATTCCACTATATAAATATCAGTATTACGGAGCGTCTGACAAACACGTCTGCCTCGTCTAAGAGAGAGAGAGAGAGAGAGAGAGATTGATTGATTGATTGATATTTATTAGCTTTCTCAGCTATTTTTATCTTACATAAAGTATCTTATAAACTAGTTAACTAATATATTATAATTTTATATCATAACATATTCTTTTAACATACGCTTAAATGTTGTAAGTCACACTGCTTCAGTTCCAACGGCAACGCATTATACGTTTTTATCCCTTCGTAAAATATACTTTTTTGCGCACTACTTGTTTTTCGAAATTGTATCACAATATTTCCCGCTTGTCTCGTACTCCTTTCATTCTCACCCCCTACTAACACTATCTTCTTTCCTAGTTGCTCAGGCAACATACCTTTTACAAGTTTAAAAACAAATATACAAACATTATAATGTAGTCTCTGCCTTATGGACATAAACTGCAGTGCGTGCAGCATTCTTTCAATCTTGGTATACCTATCACATTGCAAAATGACTCGCATGGCTCGGTTTTGTGCAACTTGGAGTTTCGTCAGCTGAGTCTCACCTACACCTGCTAGTATCGTAGCACAATACTCAAAGTGTGGTGCTATAATTGATTTATAAACCATGCATCTAGTATAACCCGATATGTCGCTACCAATTCTATTTAAAAAACTGATTTTTTTCCCTATTTTCTTTAACATATAATCACAGTGTTCCTCAAATCTGAGCTTACTATCAATAATTACTCCAAGGTATTTGGTACTTTCCACACGTTCTAACATAGTGCCATCTAAACATTTTAGTGTAATATTTTTTCTCAATTCTTTTCTTATACTTCTAATTACCATAAACTTAGTTTTTGCAGCGTTCATTTTTAACTTATTTCTATTCATCCAATTTTCTACTATAGATAATACCCTGTTTAATTTCTTTTCTACCTCTTCGCTGTTTCCTCCTTTCACATATATTATTGTGTCGTCCGCAAACATTTTAATGTTACCCTCTTCTGGACAGATTTGCACAATATCATTGATGTATATCGTGAATAGCAAAGGTCCTAATACTGATCCCTGAGGAACCCCATACTTTGTCATAATTCGTTTTGACCACTGATTGTTAAATCTAACTTGTTGTGTTCTGTTACCTAAATATGACCTTAACCATTCTAGTACCATTCCTCTTATTCCGTATTTATATATTTTATCCAATAGTCTATCCCTATCTACTGTTTCGAATGCCCTTTTTAAATCCAAAAATATTACTCCTACATGGTTTCCTTCACTGACTATCATCTTCCATTCATCAATGACAGTTTGAATTGCTGTCTCACAGGAATGATTTTTCCTAAAACCTGATTGGTGTTCTGTAATAATGTCATTATTTTGTAAATACATTTCAATTTGCTCTTTTACTACTAACTCTAGTACTTTCTCATATATTGGCAATATATTTATTGGTCTGTATTCACTCGCTTTCTTACGTTTTTCTATTTTGGGAATTGGTATTATTGTGGATGTTTTCCACCCCTCCGGACATGTACCTTTATTTAATGAATCATTTATTACCTTCAATAATTCTTCCCCTATTGCGTAAAAGCATGCTTTCAATAGTTCACTAGTTATTCCTTCATCTGTTCCTTTTTTACATGGCAAACCCATAACAATTCGTTCCAATTTATATATATCTATGAATTCAAAATTCTCTATTGTATCCCTACTTTTTATAACATAAATAGTTTTCTTACCTTTATTAGTCTCTACACATATAGACTCAATTATATCATCAATACTTTGTATATAATACAAATTAAACTTGCTGCAAAATTACATTCACCTGTGCTTCGCAATATCTCAAAATCTACATTATTTATTTCTTTTACCCCCGCTTTTTTTCCTCTTAATACTCCTTTTAAAGTTTTCCATAACATTACAGGGCCATTTTTATTATTGTCTATCATAATTTCATAATATTCTTTTTTTTTGTTCCTAATCAATTTCACAACCCTATTTCTTTTAAGTTTAAATTGCAGCCAGTCAATGTCTGTGTGCACCGCTCTAGTATTGTAACATACAGACTACCTAATAACGCGCGGTGCACACACTCAGGCATCGCTACCGCGCGTTACGCACACCGAGTAAGATCGGCCTATACTTGGCTACTCACGACGCTCGGTACGCACACAACAACGGACCGCTATCGAGCCGTCACTCACACCATTAGGCCGATATATCGGTGACCAAGTCCCGTTATTCCGTTTGAAAAATACAGGCAACGGAGTATTAAAAGGCCAACGACGATTTTTAAAATGACGTACCAGTGGGCTACAGGACATTCACCAACTATAGTGATACCGAAAGCATGGGCCAGCTGGAGGGGACTCTGGTATAAAAAGACCCGAATTTCGGCACTCGGGGAACAGTTTTGTTCGCAGGTCCCGCCAACGCAGAAGTCCAGCTACCAGGAAGGAAGAGCAACCAACCCTCGATAGGTGCAGCCGCACTGGTACCAAGAGAGCCCAGCTGTGGTACCTGACGTACATTTGACGGGAAGCAGCTGAGTTGGTGCTGCGTTCAAGGCCGACGCACCGTAGACCCAAACATCAACAGAGCGGTCTATCTCTGTCTCTCTTCCTCACACTAGTAGCCACGGACGGAGCTATCTAATCAAGCAAACTCAACAGTCTTCTCTCTCTGACACGAAATACGTTCCGAAATATTTTAAATAACGAAGATATAAGATCTTCATAGTCAAGACCAGGAAATTATGATAGAAATTTCAGTAGGGAAACGAATTAAAAGATAGATTGGAGGCAAAATATTAAACGGGAAATATACAAGCTACGGCCCTGAAATACCGAGTCACTGCGCATGCACTCGGAATGCATCCCACTGACGCCGGATCGTAGCGGCGGTCGGGTGGACGCGCAAGTCGACCTCTAAAAAATTTGTTATATCAGCAGGAAACTCCACGCCCACCGACGGGTCTGTAGCGAGTCAGTAGTAGACACAAGGCTAGTCGCGATTCTATCAGCAGCGGCCGGCTAGTTACCGACGGTACGCGTGCTAAATAGCATACCCACGGAACACGAAGGGTAAACAAATTTATCGAATAACGCTCAACTGCATTATCATCAATTATATCATTAATTAACGAATATATTTGCATCATATAACTATCAACGTCTTCTCACAAATTATAGAGCATACTACGACCATCGTCTAAAATCTGTCACCAACTAAAAACATATTACCGAGGATCTTCATAAATATTCTAGATTTTTTTGCGTACACGATTGTATTTGCACTCGAGTGCCCGGGAGTAATAAAATTGTAAGGCCCGAGGTAGCCACAATACCGAGAAAAAGGGGCGAAATAATTGAATTTTCTATAATGTATCGCATAATTCTTATCTGTTTTATTGAATAAACCCTACTTCTACCTATTACAAAAGCCTAAAATTACTTTCCTTCCTGCTCGAGTCCGAACAAGCCCATTAAGGGCAATGTTAACGTTTAATACCGTTACATTTGGCGCCCGAACAGGGACTCGAGCATAGGAAAAAAAGGCTGGTAGTGGGTGCCAAGTAGGAGAATTATGCGTTTCGAGTCGACATTTGCAAATCGTTTAGTCCAGCAGGCATTATTAGACGCGAGTCAAGAACTCAGTACATCTCTGTTGGACCGGTCTCTCGCGTGGGAATCCACTACGGCAGACGGGCTATTAAGACAACAACGTAGACGAGACCGTGAAGAAATTGCGCGTTTATCTGAGATCCATAGTATAACGCAAACAATGGATTTAAACGAGTCAAGTATACAAGGGGAGGGGCAATCGACTCCAGTATTAGGAAATACCCTCCCTGTTGTACCTGATCCAGTTGGAATGAGTCAGATAATGGCCTTCCTACAGACTATGGATGGAAAATTCGAGGAAATCCGGACTGAATTAAAACAAACCAATAATTCATGTACCACGAGAACAGCGGCACTCCAGGAGAATATGCGGGAACACGTCGAAACCAGTATCACCAAAGCAGAGGAAAGGACAGATACTAAAATCGAGGCAGTCCGGCAAGAAATCCTTAAGGGCCAAGAAGTAGTTAACGATTACCAGCGGGATATCATTGTTAACGAGCAAATGATTCGGGAAAGGCTTGAGAGGGAAATGAAGGAGGCCAAGAAGCGAATAAAAAAAAATCAGGCGGTCAACGAAAATCACGCTGCAAGAATAAAAGAATTGGAACAACGCGTGACCACCGGCATGAATAGCTCGGCCTGTGGGTTTTCAATGTTGCAGGCAGGAAACCTCACACGTTTCCAGGCCGTATCACAGAAACCACCAAAATTTGCAGCTGATGGCAAACAACGACCGATGAAATTCCTCAAGGAACTACAGGAGTACTGCGAAGCAGCCGGCACTGAAGGATCGGACGTGCGTTTTGTTATTAAGGACGCACTAGAGGGCCAAGCGAAAAATTGGTGGCATCTAGTGGAAAGTACGATCCATAGTTTCTCGGAATTTTCGGAGGCATTTACGGCGCGGTATTGGACACGAGAAATGCAGGACAAGGTCCGAAGCAATCTCGAGTTCGGAACGTACGATACTGAAGGCCAGAACCGTACGAGAGCCGAGTATGCCACTCTCATTTTCGGAAATGCTCGTGACCTCGGTGAAAAAATGTCCGACGAGGCCATCATCCGTCGCCTGGCCCGGCATTTCGATGAAGAGGTTCGGTGTGCTGTCAGGATCCGCCAGATCAGCTCGGTCACAGAATTCTTGGAATTACTGGAGAGTATTGACATGGCAGGACCTCTAAACAGCAAAAGAGGCGGCCAAAGGAGAGAATTTCAAGGACGTGGAGGAACCAGAGATCAAGGATGGCGTGGACCACCTCGGAATGAGTGGCAGGCGCCACGAGACATGGAGAACCGGCCACGGTGGCAGAGCCATCCATATAATGGAACTGTGCGACCGCAGGCATGGCAGCCGGCGCCGCCAGAGCAACCGCCGCGGTACCAAACGCCTCCGCCTCCACCACGTGCTCAGGGGAATTCTCAACCGGCGGCATGGCAGCAGACACCTCCACCAACTCCTAGGAGGGAGCAGGAACCAGCCAGACAAATGAATGTGATCCAGGGGCATCCTCCTGGACCATTTATCGAGCACACAATAACACCGGCAGTACGAGCCCAACAGAGCGGTTCCCAGATAAATAATCCGGGAAACGCCTAGACGTTGCGCCCGTGGAAAGGATTAAGAAGGAAGAAAGCAGAAGACGAGGCGCAACGAAAATAAATGAAGGACAGAAACGGGAAGAAGAGGAGCGGAGTGAGGTAGTGGAGAAGAAGAATAAGAAAAGGAAGGAACGAAGAGTAATAAAAGAGATGGGAATGGAAGGAGAGTCGAAGACAGACGAGGGGAAATTTGCACGTGAGCCATCCAAGAACCAAGCCATTCCGAGGAATACTGAAAAACCGAAACTTCCGAGCCAAGAACAGGGAATTGCAACCCTCAGTAAGGTGGATAATCGGCGGAATAAGTCTGAAGAAGCGGCGAAAAAATGGAGCGGCAATGATCAAGATGCGAGAGACTACCCGGTCTTTACGGTCACCGAAGATCCACGAGAATTCTTACGAGAGGAACCGAGGAAGGAGGAAAAATGGTACGACGATGTACATCCTCGGTGTCCTGAGATTCCTGTGGAGGTCGAGGGGGTGACTGTGAAGAGTATGATCGACAGTGGCAGTGAGGTAAGCTGCATTTCGGAAGATTTTTTTTATCAAAATAAAGAGAAACTGGAGAAATGCCCCACACTGCCTGTCACTTCGACAAAGGTCGTAGGAGCATTTGGCGGAGAGGCGGAAAGGGTAAAGAAACAGATTATGGTTGGAGCAAATACATATGGATCGAGAGGAGAGATCCAATTATTAATTGTCCCGAAATTGCTACGGCCCATCCGGATTGGTATTGATGGGATGATTAATCTACAGATTTCCGTCGATGCTCGCAACAAATGTGTCGCCGTTCGAGACATGGTCGTGGCTAAATTGGTCGGTGGATTTTGGCAATTGGGGGACCCACGGACGGAACGTAAAGAAGGGAGCAGAGAGACGTGTGCCATACGAGGAGTACCACCACCGACGCCTCATGAGTTCCAATCCTCGGTGATGAAATTCGAGAAAAAAATAGAGGAATCCCACGGACTCGAAAAAATGGTAAATAACAGCTTAAAGGCCATAGTAGGAAGAAACAGGGTGTCGGATGTGGGGCAGACCGTCTGTCCATATGAGTATAATGGAACACCGGAAGATCGACACGGAATTGGATAAGCAGAAGGAACAACAAGAGGAGTGAGGGAAGTTCACCGAGGTGAACAGAATATTTTTAGGAACAATAATAACTACAACGATAATAAAAACAAAAACAATAATAAGTAATAGATAATCGAAATAGAGTAAGGAATTAATAACCATAGACAGGAATAATGAGGAAATAAAAATAGGAAAGAATTGGAATTAAAAAGCTAACGACAAGAACAGAAAAGAAAATAAATTCAAATAAGATAAGAAGAGAATAGCATGGTGGCAGACAACAGTAAAAAAAAAAAAAAAAAAAAAAAAAGAGAATAATAGCATCGCAAAGATCCTCGGTTCACCGGTTTACAGGTTCCCCTCGGATCGGGGGACAATGTAACATACAGACTACCTAATAACGCGCGGTGCACACACTCAGGCATCGCTACCGCGCGTTACGCACACCGAGTAAGATCGGCCTATACTTGGCTACTCACGACGCTCGGTACGCACACAACAACGGACCGCTATCGAGCCGTCACTCACACCATTAGGCCGATATATCGGTGACCAAGTCCCGTTATTCCGTTTGAAAAATACAGGCAACGGAGTATTAAAAGGCCAACGACGATTTTTAAAATGACGTACCAGTGGGCTACAGGACATTCACCAACTATAGTGATACCGAAAGCATGGGCCAGCTGGAGGGGACTCTGGTATAAAAAGACCCGAATTTCGGCACTCGGGGAACAGTTTTGTTCGCAGGTCCCGCCAACGCAGAAGTCCAGCTACCAGGAAGGAAGAGCAACCAACCCTCGATAGGTGCAGCCGCACTGGTACCAAGAGAGCCCAGCTGTGGTACCTGACGTACATTTGACGGGAAGCAGCTGAGTTGGTGCTGCGTTCAAGGCCGACGCACCGTAGACCCAAACATCAACAGAGCGGTCTATCTCTGTCTCTCTTCCTCACACTAGTAGCCACGGACGGAGCTATCTAATCAAGCAAACTCAACAGTCTTCTCTCTCTGACACGAAATACGTTCCGAAATATTTTAAATAACGAAGATATAAGATCTTCATAGTCAAGACCAGGAAATTATGATAGAAATTTCAGTAGGGAAACGAATTAAAAGATAGATTGGAGGCAAAATATTAAACGGGAAATATACAAGCTACGGCCCTGAAATACCGAGTCACTGCGCATGCACTCGGAATGCATCCCACTGACGCCGGATCGTAGCGGCGGTCGGGTGGACGCGCAAGTCGACCTCTAAAAAATTTGTTATATCAGCAGGAAACTCCACGCCCACCGACGGGTCTGTAGCGAGTCAGTAGTAGACACAAGGCTAGTCGCGATTCTATCAGCAGCGGCCGGCTAGTTACCGACGGTACGCGTGCTAAATAGCATACCCACGGAACACGAAGAGTAAACAAATTTATCGAATAACGCTCAACTGCATTATCATCAATTATATCATTAATTAACGAATATATTTGCATCATATAACTATCAACGTCTTCTCACAAATTATAGAGCATACTACGACCATCGTCTAAAATCTGTCACCAACTAAAAACATATTACCGAGGATCTTCATAAATATTCTAGATTTTTTTGCGTACACGATTGTATTTGCACTCGAGTGCCCGGGAGTAATAAAATTGTAAGGCCCGAGGTAGCCACAATACCGAGAAAAAGGGGCGAAATAATTGAATTTTCTATAATGTATCGCATAATTCTTATCTGTTTTATTGAATAAACCCTACTTCTACCTATTACAAAAGCCTAAAATTACTTTCCTTCCTGCTCGAGTCCGAACAAGCCCATTAAGGGCAATGTTACCGTTTAATACCGTTACAGTATATGCCTCGTCCCTTTTCTTTGTAGCTACCCTTATATCATCAGAATACCATTTTTTTCCTTCCCATATCTTTGGAATTTTAAACTTCCTCTTTGGTGCAACTATATCTAATGCATCTACTATACTTTGAACGAAATTTTCTGCTCTTACGTTCACATCTAATTCATACTCTATACTCTCTTCTTTCTTCTATTGCTTTAAAAAATTCACCTATATGAAATTTAGTATAATTTCTACTAATAAATTCTCTGTATTTTTCACCCTCATTGCTTATAATAAGTTCAATATTTATCCAAGAATGATCTGTTATTTTCGGTTTATCATGCACTTTACAATTCACCTTATTATTCGCAAAAACCAAATCTATCAATGTTTTACTATCTTTCGTAACTCGCGTTGGCTTATCAATGTATTGTTTCATGCCTAAATATGACATTTCTGTTCTTAATTTCTTTGTATAAAACGAATCTTTCATTACATCTATATTAAAATCTCCCACCATTATACATTGTCCCTTCACTACCAATAAGTCCACTATATCCGCCGAAAATCGTATAAAGTCACCATCTGACGCACTCGGTGAGTGGTACACAACGGCGATCGTACCTTTGAAAATACTGTCTTTCACTTCTACCGCTACACACCAATAGTTAGATATTGATTTTTTCCTTAATATTACTTTATACTTGATATCGTTTCTTACGTATAATATAACTCTCCCTGTGTTCCTGCTTTCAGAATCACATCTAACGATACAATAACCTGGGACATTCACCTCACTATCTTCGATATCTGGTATCAATCTTGTCTCCGATAACGCCACTATTGCCGGGTTCATCCTCTTCATAACTTGGTGTTGGATTTCTTCCTTGTGTGCCATCATACTTTGAGCGTTTGTGTATACAATTACCTCTTTCCGTGATTGCTACTTGCCAGAATCCCAGCCAATTCTTTTCTTCTCTTCTTCTAATGCTCTAATGTAAGTTGGACATTCCACACTCAGAGCATCATGTTCATCATTTATCTTTAGATTATACGTCTTATTTTTATACATACAATTTATGCATCTTCTTCTTGTTGCCGTACATTCACTTGTTTCGTGATCTTCTGCGCACTTATGGCATGTTTCTTGTCGTGTACAATTTTTGGCAATATGGTAGTAACCCCAACACTTGCAGCATCTTCTCACACTGTAGTGGTTGAATACTATACATTTCCTCCATCCTATATTTATTTTTCCTCTTTTTAGAATAAATTCGTGTGTTACTTCATCTACCTCAAGTATTAACGAGCCTTCTTTGCTTTCTCTTCTGGTTCTTGTAGTTCCTCCACTTCTTTCGTTGCTAATCCTCTTCACCACTCTTGTGTAAAATCCTCCTTCTTTCCCATCAATATTATTTTGCTTCTTGATCGTATTTATTAAATCTTCGTCTTCTAGTTTCATTTCTTCTTCATCAACATTTATAATTTTTAACTTTGGCTTTATTTTCTTTGGTTCCATTATCTCGAAGTCTTTGCCTAGCTTTTCACACACTGTGTCTCTCAACTGTTTTATTTCTCTCTCACTCTCGCATCCAAGTATAACAGATCCTTTACCTCCTTTCCTGATTTTCGTTATTCCTACAGCTAGATTCTTTATATCTATCTTCTCTGTTACTATCTTCTTGGTGGTCTCGCTCTCCTGTTCCTTTCTCGGTTTAACGACGAGTATGCTTTCTTTCTTTTCTTTGATTGCCTCACTATAACTTTTTTGTCCATTTCCTGCCCTCTCAGCGTTTCCTCCATGCATATTCTGTTTTATCTCGTCTAATTCTCGTTTGAAAGCTATGAACTCCTCCCGAATTATTTGTTTTATCATCATCATGATTTCACTTTTGCATGTTACTTCATCCTTCATTTCTTTAACTGTTTTCACCAACCAGTCTATCTTTGTATCCATACTCACTTGCTTGTTACTTCCCGATGTAGTTGCTGTTAATCCTATGGATCCTGTTGACCCCAGTCTTTCCCTCGCGGGTGTCTTTTTCAAATCTGCTTTTTCATTTACAACAGAAATTTCAAGAAACGGACCATCGCATTTTACTACCTCATTGTCCTTGTTCATAATCCTGTGTTTATTTGCACATCCCGGATGGAAGAAACACTTAATACATTTCTTACACTGTAAAACCACGTTCTTCACATCCTTCTTACATGCAGAGCATCGGTACTCAGCATATTCGGTTCCAATCGTGTCGGTATTACCGACCGATACCGGTACTCACTATATCAGTGACACCAGCAGATAACCGTGCCACTTACTAATTAGTTACTTCCGCGGCCGCACGCTCGCTGACTCATCCACGTTGGCACCTTGATGGCTACCTGCCCAGTTTTTGTCGCGGAGCAGTGTATAAAACAAAACTATCGCTTCACACTCACAATGTAACGTAGAGAAAGAGAGAGAGAGAGAGAGGGAGAGGGAGAGAGAGAGAGAGAGAGAGAGAGAGAGAGAGAGAGAGAGAGATTGTTTTATTATGCCTTGGTTGACCTTTGGCAAATATTTATGACAATGGTATTTTTATAAACTGGAATAAACTATGTTAAATCTGATGAGTTTGAATTATACAAAATGCAGTTAAAACAATAAGGATCGTATAATAGTAAACTTATAGGTAATTCTAATAATTATTAAAAAAAAAAAAAATACTTATAGGTAATTCTAAAAATTATTTAAAAAATACGAATAACAATGGATCTATGTTATAGGTTGCAAATTGATATTGACTATCACTGTACTGCCACTATGCTATCGTGTACAAAATAAAAACTAATTTTCATCAACATGATTGAAAAGGTGAGTATGGAGACGAATCTTATACAGTTCTAGACTTGAAGACGAAGTGATATGCGATGGTAAGCTCTTCCAAATATAAATGCCAGAAAGAGAAAATCCGTTTCTGTAAGTAGTTGTGCGATGCTTAGGCACTGAAAAAGTCGATCGAGGTCTCCTTAACTGACGTTCGGGAGTATCCTTCTGTTGACTGAACAGAGCCAATAAATATGTTGGAGCTTTCTGATATGTAATGTTATATATTGAAATACCAAGAAAATACAGACGCCGCGATTTAACTGTAAGCCAGCCAAGTTGTGGCCTGTACGGAGTGATATGAGCATCGCATCGAAGATCGAAAACAAAACGTATACAGTAATTGATGAGACGTTCTAATTTTAAATTCAATTCCTCAGTCAGATTGTTATAAACTAGGGAGCAGTAGTCTAACAATGGAAAAATTAAGGCAATTATCAATGATGATCTTCATTCTTGAGAAAGGGCCATGCGATGAAATTTTAACCTATATACAGCAAAGTGAACTTTTTGTGAGATATGTAAAACATGAGATTTCCAAGATAAATTACTGTGCACGATCACTCCTACGTTCCTAGCTTCAGTAACGAATGGAATATTCACTCCAATTAACGAAACCGGTGGTAACATTGAGAAATCAAGTTCGCGTGTATACGCATTGCTACCGAATATAAGAACTTTTGATTTGGCAATGTTTACTTTTAGACCATTTGAAATTGCAAAGTTGGCAATGGCTTGAACGTCCTCAGTAATTAACTTTATTCCTTGATTTATTTGAGACGGGAGGCAACTAAGATAGATTTGCGTATCGTCAGCAAATATCATGTGCTGTGTGTATTGAAGTGCAGTGCTAATGTCGTTAATATAAAGAGAAAAAAGAAGTGGACCTAGGACAGAACCTTGCGGTACGCCTGCTGTAGTAGGTAACCAAGAGGCGGAAGTCCCATGGACGTCAATAACTGCTTGAGTTCTTCCAGTTAAATATGAAAAAATCCAATCTAGAACTGGTTCTGCAAGGCCCACTTTTTTTAATTTTGCAAGAAGTTGTAAGTGTGGTACAGTGTCAAATGCTTTGCTAAAATCAAATAAGATTAGAATGGTAATACGCCCTTCATCCACATTGCGCCTCACATCGTCACATATACGTAGTAATGCTGTTTGAGTACTGTGACCACTACGATATCCCGATTGACGTGGATCAAAAACTTGGTTCGACTCAATCCAGTCAGTGATCTGCTTATGAACCAATCTCTCAAGTACTTTTGAAAGTTCGCTAAGGTTAGCTATCGGTCTAGTATCAGACGGGGAAAGGGGTGTTTTAATTTTGGATAACGGTCGAAGAAAAGCCTTTTTCCAACACTGAGGGAACTTAGATGATTGCAAAGAATGGTTAAACATAGCTGTTAGTAGTGAGCACGAAACCTCGATAGACTTATTTATTAGGAACAGAGAAATACCATCTGGAACAGCTGCATATGACTTAGAACTAGCATTGGTAGAGATAATATATCGTACTTGGTTGGACGTGATTTCTGCAAAGTTGAATAAAGGGCGAACTGGTTGAATTAATGAACTTATCGTGCGAAACTCATCGTATGAACAAGGCGGTAATTGGCTGGATACAGCAGAATAAAAAGAATTGAGCTCTTCTGGTTGAAAGAAATTGAGTGGTGATGTTAAAGACGACTTGGCTTAACCAAGAGTCGCTAGCTCTTTCCACAATTTATTTGGATCTGTTATGGTTGACAACCTCTGAATATGGTACTCACTTTTCGCATGTCTTAAGTCATTCTTAAGCTTGTCTCTATACTCCCTGAAGATAGCAAGGTCTAGTACGCTTTTAGATCGTCGTGCACGCGTATACAATAAATTTCGCTGAGCCATGCGTTCTCTCAAATTTTGTGTGAGCCAAGGTGCCGGAGGACGACGAACACAGAAAGTACGTAGAGGCGCAAATTTATTCAGAGACTCTAGAAATGCTCCAGACAATAGATCAACTATCGTGTTTATATCATCAGGTATATTACCCGAACTCGAATTGGTGCTGAATCTCGAGTTGAAATCACTAACAAGGAAAGGTACTCTGGTGTCCCCCTCCGATTTTAATGCAACTCACGTATGTTGTAGAGTATCGAAAACTAAAAGACACGTATTTTTTTTTATTGGCGGAAAAACATTTTTAAGGGGTGAAATCGCCCTTCAAAAATAGCATGTCGAGGGGTGATTTTGCAGTTTCACCCAGAAGGCGTCAACCGATTTTAATAAAACAAAAACCAAAATACTCCTCATTGAAGACAATCAAAATTCCACGCTAAGTTGAAGAAAAAAATTCATTTGCAGGGGTGAACAACCCCCTGATTTTTCAAATTTCCACCCTACACAAAAAACTAATCAACCAAATTAAACAGAACATGTACCATTTGGAAGGGCAAGTTAAAATAAAGTTGACGTATTTTTGCACATTCACAGGAAAATGAGTTTATGCGGGTAAAGTACCCCTTATCCATTAGTACGTATATTTGTGCGTACATTCTTGTTTCTCGTTATTTACATGTTAAAGAGCTGCTTGCGTTCACTCTTTGTGCTGATTTTGTGCTTATCAATAATTTATCGTCATATGTCATCGACCTTTCGATTAGATAGTATTTCGATTCGGCGCAAATTTCGGAATAAGTCGATGATGCAACAGTCGTTCCATCTATAGAACTTTGTCAGTTATTCCAACCAAATGAATATGATCTTATTTTTTTGAGTAATCTAATCATACGCCAATATGATAAAAATACTTTCGACGCAGTAAGAGGTGTTTTCTACATAGGCGGCTATCTGGGACTGCGTATTATCTGCTGATATCGCATGTGGTTCAACAACAAGTCTTTCAAATATAAAAGCCGCGATACATACAGCGATCTTCAGTTGCTCATTTGAACGGAGTGCCAGTGCGTCAGTTATTATTTCTGACAAAAAAAAATCAATAGACCATGAAAGTGAATCCAATGAACGTCATTAAACTTCTTTTGGCTACATTTCAAGCCATGAATATTCCCGAAACTCCCATTAACAATGCAGAAATCAAGGTAAAGCAGAATTTCGAAAAAGTTCTGGTCGACTGCATGGACGATTATAACGGAGTTGAAATTATCGAGGAACAATCGCTAGATTTTCAAGAGCCATTCAAGCAATATGATGTTAACCCCGTCGAGGACACTCTTTGGCAACATGATGAAGGTCCAGTGGATTCTGATACTTGTTCTAAAGACGAAGAAGACATAAGCTACGATTACAAACGCAAAGCAATCGAATACTGGAGATCCGGTAAGAAGAAAAATTACAGTGTCGATACCATGAGTCAGAAATTCAAAAAAGTCAAATCTGTACGACAATTAAAACGCTGGGCAAATCAAATGAACAAAGGTGGGACCTACAAGGAGAAACTAGCTCAAATCTCTGAATAAACTTTGAAAAACATACAAGCCGCAATAGATGCTGGTTTCATGATATCGACCTTCAAAAGTGGGCTCTACAAGCTCAAACAGAGATAGGTCACGAAGACATTCGTTTTAAAGCTTCTCATAATTGGCTTCGGAAGTTCAAGAAATCACATCGTATTGTGTCCAGGAAAATTAATAAATTCGTAACACGAAAGACTATAGAAGACGAACCAGTTTCAAGGATGAATGCAGAAAACTTCGTAAATGAAATTAAACCATATATTCAAACATATGGACCGGAAAACATATATAATTCAGATCAGAGCGGTTTTCAACTGAAAATCCACTCTGGCAGGACTCTGACGACTGAAGGAACTAAACAAGTGCAATGTGTAGTACAATCCGTATCATCTACAACTCACAGCTACACTATCCAGCCAACCATAAATGCAGATGGAAAATTATTGTCACCCCTTTTTATCGTTCTAAAAGAGGGAAAAGGTGAGTTCGGCCCAATCGTGGAAAAAAATTTATTCAGGCCAGAAAACGTATTTTTAACAGCAACGAAATCCGGAAAAATGACTTCAGGTATGGACAAAAATGATTGCCAGAAAATATTGAACATATGATGAATTATACTATATCGATAACCAATATCATCCTATGTATAGAGCACTTCAAAATTTGGTTGGAAAAAGTATTCTTCCCCAACACCGGCCGTGACAGCGTATTGTTGATAGACTCGTGGAGTGGACACTGCCCAGAAGTTGTTCTAAATGCAACACCTCGGGGCAAAAAAATAATCACAAAGATAATACCTAAAAGCACCACAGGGAAAATCCAACCACTCGACGTTTTTGGTTTCCGAATATGGAAAAATTTTGTACGACATTTTTCCGACAGTGTATTATTACTTAATTCTGATATTAATTTGCACTTGAGAAACAACATAATCAAACTGCAATCTCTCGCACACAATCAACTTTCATCACCCAGATATATAAATCTTTTCAAATATGCATGGTTCAAAAGTAATTATATAACCGATAAGCCAAACGAATTCGACAATCCAGTGAGTTTTGGTTTCGGTCAATCGTCTTAAGCACACTGTGAAGTACTAGGTTGTAATAATGTGGCCATCATCAGATGCTCATGGTGCAAGAAGTCTTTATGCTTGCAACATTTTTTTGAAAAGTATCATTTCTGCACGACTTACGAACCATGATTGCTGCAAATTATGACGTGCACATTGCACGTTGATGAATTGTAAAAGGAATGATACATTATAATATATACTGTGGTGTATGTAGATGCGCAAGGCGGTAAGAATAAATGTGAGAGAATGGAGAGTGGGGAGAGCGTTAACATGGGACGTGAAAAGGACGACAGTCGAATAAATGCGC
Organism: Cylloceria caligata; assembly: GCA_963942595.1. Lineage (NCBI taxonomy): Eukaryota > Metazoa > Arthropoda > Insecta > Hymenoptera > Ichneumonidae > Cylloceria > Cylloceria caligata. The sequence continues at coordinate 37,745,816 of OZ012710.1, forward strand.
ATGCCGAAACCGGGTATTTGTTATTTCTCGCCTATGTCCTCAGCTGATTGCCGCTGTTTCGAAATACAACCATACATATATGCCATACAACCACTCAACCCCAGCAATATTCCCCAGTATTCTGTATTTGAACAAGCTATTATTTTCAGTAAATAACGCGAAACTCGTGAATGGACCATTCTACTTGTAAGCACCAGCCGGTCACCCCCTTAATAATAAATAAAGCATCATGCGAAGTTCCCCCCCTTGACTTCGGCTAACAGGAATGTTTTGAATCAATTCGGACATTTAAATAACGAGAAACAAAAATGTATACACAAATATACGTACTAATGGATAAGGTGTAGTTTACCTCCGTAAACTCATTTTCCTGTGAATGTGCAAAAATACATCAACTTTATTTTAACTTGCCCTTCCAAATGGTACATGTTCTGTTTAATTTGGTTGATTAGTTTTTTGTGTAGGGTGGAAATTTGAAAAATCAGGGGGTTGTTCACCCCTGCAAATGAATTGTTTTCTTCAACTTAGCGTGGAATTTTGATTGTCTTCAATGAGGAGTATTTTGGTTTTTGTTTTATTTAAATCGGTTGACGCCTTCTGGGTGAAACTGCAAAATCACCCCTCGACATGCTATTTTTGAAGGGCGATTTCACCCCTTAAAAATGTTTTTCCGCCGATAAAAAAAAATACGTGTCTTTTAGTTTTCGATGCTCTACAACATACGTAAGTTGCATTAAAATCGGAGGGGGGCACTAAAGTACCTTTCCTTGTAAGTCCCGAAGAATTCAGTTTATTCGATAAAAAATTCAGAAAGCCTCTATCATTGGAATTATTGTAGACTCGCCGTGTAATGTTACGCTCGATAGTAGGTTCCACCTCAAAGTTATAATGTAGTTCTAATAGGTCATGTCCAGCTATAAACGGAGCCTCAGATTTAACATAAGATAGTTTTTTTTCTTCACTATCGATTAGGAATACATCTATCCAGGAATCCGAAGTCACCGTGTAGTGGGTTGTAGCGGATTCAACAATATGTAGTGAAAGGGAGAAGGCTAATTGGCGTAGATAAATTGATTTATAATCATTACTAGCTAAATTACAATTAAGATCACCTGCTATTATAATATTTTCATAGTTGTGAGAGAAATTACATAAAGCTTCGACAAAATTCCCTAGCATTGATGCTTTTGGTGGTCTGTATACTGAAGCAAAAAGAAGCTTCTTGGCGTTAGATCCAGTAATTTCGATAATTAGATATTCAGGTGCATTTGAATATTGACTTGGTGATGCCATAAATACTTTCGCTTTTAGGGACTTGTGTATAAAGCAAGCAACTCCTCCACCTTCTTTTCCTTCTCGATCATTGCGAATGAGGAAATATCCTTCTGTCCGTAACAAGTTATCCGATACAAACGAATGGAGCCACGTTTCGCTCAACGAGATAATATGGAATTTGCGCTCGAGTATAGTTGATTGAATTAGTTCCATATGCCCTCGCAAGGAATTAACATTCAACTGAGCTATTTCTAAATGCGATATTGAGTGTGTGAGGGGTAAGCAATTTTGACTATTAGGAGACAGTCAGATCAATTTATCTAGATCAGCCTCGGTTGAAACGATGATTGGTGTCTGACTGTCATCCTTGCGAACAAATATGGAACCTGAACGAGACCATACGTATTTATAATTACGTTCAGAAGCACGAGCTTTAACGAGACGTAGTAGACGATAGAGTGCGGGTGGAAGAAACTCATTTACATAGACAAGTCCGTGTTGGTCCAGGCCAAACACTTCTCTGAGAGTCAAATTTTTCTTAGATCTCTTTATTTTGATAATGTGCCCTCTGACTTGGTGCGATTTGGGAGTGATAACGAAAGATTTTGAAGTGATTTGTTTCAAGTTATCAGCACTGACATTACTTGGCTCGTTATGTAGATTATTTTTCTTTTTGTCGAGACTTCGAATTTCAAGAACATCGCTTAGGAGGTTCGGCATACCAAGGGCCTTGAAAACTTTCTCCACTACTTGCTCTGCAGAATCATTTATTGCTAAAGGCACTCCAGATACTGTGATTTCAGTAGGGAGTGGAACCGCGGTACTAGCCTTAGTTGAGTGAAGCTCATGTGATAGATTAATATTTTGTTGTAATAATTGCGCATAATTTGTTTCAAGCTGTGCAATTCTTTCATCATGGGCCTTGAGTATACTTGTATGCTTTTCAATACAATTTAGTTTTGTTGTATGATCAATATTGACTAAAGTTTGTTCAGCAATAAAGGCACTAAGATTTTTATTTAAGGCGAGCGAGAGAGAGAGAGAGAGAGAGAGAGAGAGAGAGAGAGAGAGGAGAGAGCGCGACTCGGTTACTCGTATATTTCGTCCGTGCGAAAGTCAGCTAGATCGCTGTTCAGACCTCGCGCAAAGGCTATTATCGTTGCGTGGAGAGTCGGCCAACCTAGCCTTCCTGCAGGAGAAACTTCATTGCAACTCAATTCAGTCTCATCTCTTTCTCGTTTTGTCTATTTTTCGCTATTTTACTGTAAATTAATCCTAATATTTCTTTTATCCTTTCTATATGTGCATAACATATTCTATACCAGGTCTATAAATATGAAACCGGAATTTGCACATACCATACATGGCCCTAGCTGTCAATGTACTTACTGTCAAACCGCGTCATTGGCGCCATTTCCTTGTTGACATCTCTGACAAAGATTTTCAACTCACAACAATACAAGTTTCATACGACAGCATAGTTTGTAATAGCGTTGAACATGTCGAATTTTGTGCCTGGAAACTACGATTTGCGGACAGCATTGATTTTCCGTTACCAATTGAAGAAAACTGCTGCAGAATCGCATCGAATGGTTGTCGAAGCTTACGGTGAGCATACTCTTGGTAAATCACAGTGCTTTGAGTGGTTTAAAAAATTCAAAAGTGGCGATTTTGACGTGAGAAACGAAGAACGCGGACGACCAGCGAAAAAGTTTGAAGACAGCGAATTGCAAGCATTGTTGGATGAGGATGACGCTCAAACGCAACAACAACTCGCGGATCAATTAAATGTGACACAAGAAGCCGTCTCCTTACGTTTGAAAGCCATGGGAAAGATCCAGAAGATGGGAAAATGGGTTCCACATGAACTGAATGAAAGACAGCAGGAAAACCGAAAAACCACTTGCGAAATACTGCTCGCCAGGTACAAAAGAAAGTCATTTCTCCATCGAATTGTGACTGGCGATGAAAAGTGGATATATTTTGAGAATCCTAAGCGTAAAAGATCATGGGTAACTCCAGGCGAACCATCAACATCGACTGCAAGGCCAAATCGCTATGGACGGAAGACAATGCTCTGTGTTTGATGGGAGCAGACGGGTATGATCTATTATGAGCTGCTAAACCTGGCGAAACCGTTAATACTGAACGCTACCGACAACAAATGATCGATTTGAATCAAGCTTTGCGTGAAAAATGACCAGAATATCAAAAAAGGCAACACAAAGTGATTTTGCTTCATAATAATGCACCATCACACACAGCAAAACTGGTCAAGGAAACGATTGAGGCGTTTAGTTGGGAAATACTTTCGCATGCGGCTTACTCACCAGACTTGGCTCCGTCCGATTACTACTTATTTGCATCGATGGGACACGCACTTGCTGAGCTGCGCTTTACTTCTTACAAAAATGTACGAAAATGGCTCGATGACTGGTTTGCCTCAAAAGAGCAACAGTTTTTTTGGCGTGGCATCCACAAATTGTCAGACAGGTGGAAATAATGTATAGCTAGCGATGGGCAATACTTCGAATAAAATATTTTTTATCATTTTCATACAATAAACGTGTATTTTCTATACAAAAATTCCGGTTTTATATTTATAGACCTGGTATATATTAGGGTGGTCGTTAAAAATGAAATTTTTTCAGGCGCCCCCTAAAGGTTTCAGTTTCATGTAGAAACGTGACGAAAATTTTTTTTTCGTGAAAAGTTGAAAATAACACGTGCCGCAAGATGATCAAAGTTGATTTTTTTGACGAATCCGCAGTTTTTCGGAAATATCTCGCGAAATATGCAAATTTGGCGAAAAATCCACATGTATGAATTTATGGGGAATTAAATCTATATATATAAAAAGAAAAGTCCTGACTGACTGACTGACTCACTGACTCACTCACTCATCAACGCCCAGCCCAAACCCCTGGGCCTAGAAACTTGAAATTCTAGGGATACATTCCCTTCGTGTCGTAGACGCTCACTAAGAAGGGAATTTTCGAAATTTCACCCCTAAGGGGGTGTAAAAGGGTGAAATATGTTTTTACGTATTTCTCAATATCTCTTAGGCACGATGAGATATCGCCTTGGTTTCTGCTTGCTAATGTTACTCATACAAATGTTGAGAAACGAATTTTTGGATTTTTAGAAATTCCACCCCTAAGGGGGTGTAAAAGGGTTAAATATGTTTTTACGTATTTCTCCATATCTCTTAGGCACGATGAGATATCGCCTTGGTTTTTGTTTGCAAATGTTACTCATACAAATGTTCAAAAACAAATTTCAGGATTTTTAGAAATTCTACCCCTAAGGGGGTGTAAAAGGGTTAAATATGTTTTTACGTATTTCTCAATATCTCTTAGGCACAATGAGATATCGCCTTGGTTTTCGCTTGCAAATGTTACTCATACAAATGTTTAAAAACTAATTTCAGGATTTTTAGAAATTCCACCCCTAAGGGGGTGTAAAAGAGTTAAATATGTTTTTACGTATTTCTCTTAGGCACGATGAGATATCGCCTTGGTTTTTGCTTGCAAATGTTACTCATACAAATGTTTAAAAACCAATTTAAGGATTTTTAGAAATTCCACCCCTAAGGGGGTGTAAAAGGGATAAATATGTTTTTACGTATTTCTCCTAGGCACGATGAGATATCGCCTTGGTTTTTGCTTGCAAATGTTACTCATACAAATGTTTAAAAACAAATTTCAGGATTTCCGCAAATTCCACCTTTACGGGGGTGTAAAAGGGTTAAATATGTTTTTACGTATTTCTTAATATCTCTTAGGCACGATGAGATATCGCCTTGGTTCTTACTTGCAAATGTTACTCATACAAATGTTTAAAAACAGATTTCAGGATTTTTAGAAATTCTACCCCTAAGGGGGTGTAAAAGAGTTAAATATATTTTTGCGTATTTCTCTATATCTCTTAGGCACGATGAGATATCGCCTTGGTTTTTGTTTGCAAATGTTACTCATACAAATGTTTAAAAACCCATTTCAGGATTTTTAGAAATTCCACCCTTAACGGGGTGTAAAAGGGTTAAATATGTTTTTACGTATTTCTCTTAGGCACGATGAGATATCGCCTTGGTTTTTGCTTGCAAATGTTACTCATACAAATGTTTAAAAACAAATTTCAGGATTTCCGCAAATTCCACATTTAAGGGGGTGTAAAAGGGTTAAATATGTTTTTACGTATTTCTTAATATCTCTTAGGCACGATGAGATATCGCCTTGGTTCTTACTTGCAAATGTTACTCATACAAATGTTTAAAAACAGATTTCAGGATTTTTAGAAATTCCACCCCTAAGGGGGTGTAAAAGGGTTTAATATATTTTTGCGTATTTCTCAATATCTCTTAGGCACGATGAGATATCGCCTTGGTTTCTGCTTGCAAATGTTACTCATACAAATGTTCAAAACCAAATTTCAGGATTTTTAAAAATTTCACCCCTAAGAGAGTGTAAAAGGGATAAATATGTTTTTACGTATTTCTCTTAGGCACGATGAGATATTGCCTTGGTTTTTGCGTGCAAATGTTACTCATACAAAGGTTTAAAAACGAATTTCAGGATTCCCGAAAATTCCACCTTTAAGGGGGTGTAAAAGGGTTAAATATGTTTTTACGTATTTCTCAATATCTCTTAGGCACGATGAGATATCGCCTTGGTTCTTACTTGCAAATGTTACTCATACAAATGTTTAAAAACAGATGTTAGGATTTTTAGAAATTCAACCCCTATGGGGGTGTAAAAGGGAGAAAGATGTTTTTACGTATTTCTCAATATTTCTTAGGCACGATAAAATATCGCCTTGGTTTTTGTTTGCAAATGTTACTCATACAAATGTTTAAAAACCCATTTCAGGATTTTTAGAAATTCCACCCTTAACGGGGTGTAAAAGGGTTAAATATGTTTTTACGTATTTCTCTTAGGCACGATGAGATATCGCCTTGGTTTTTGCTTGCAAATGTTACTCATACAAATGTTTAAAAACTAATTTCAGGATTTCCGAAAATTCCACCCCTAAAGGGCTGTAAAAGGGTTAAATATGTTTTTACGTATTTCTCAATATCTCTTAGGCACGATGAGATATCGCCTTGGTTATTACTTGCAAATGTTACTCATACAAATGTTCAAAAACTGATCTTAGGATTTTTAGAAATTCAACCCTTAAGGGGGTGTAAAAGGGAGAATTATGTTTTTACGTATTTCTCAATATCTCTTAGGCACGATGAGATATCGCCTTGATTTTCGCTTGCAAATGTTACTCATACAAATGTCTAAAAACCAATTTCAGGATTTTTAGAAATTCCACCCCTAAGGGGGTGTAAAAGAGTTAGAAACTGTCGAAAGTGTTTTAATGGTTTTTTTTTAATTCTATATATTCTATATATTCGCCTTCACCGATTACAAACAAACCAAGCACAAATATTGTTAAGAGCCCAAGGAAGGTCACTGGATACATCTCACCCCTAAACCCCACCCTCTTCACCCCCTAAAAAAAGATTCTTTAAAAATATTCACGCGAATCAACTGATTTCAACCAAACCTTACACAAATATTGTTGAAGACCAAAGGAAGGCTACTGTATGTATCTCACCCCTGAAAACCACCCCCTTCATCCCCTAAAAATGAATTCTTAATAAAATCCACACGCCTTCACCGATTACAACCAAACCAAGCATAAATATTGTTAAGAGTCTGCGGAAGGTCACTGAATACATCTCACCCCTGAAAACCACCCCCTTCATCCCCTCAAAAAAATTCTTAATAAAATCCACACGCCTTCACCGATTACAACTAAACCAAGCACAAATATTGTTAAGAGCCTACGGGAGGTCACTGGATATATCTCACCCCTTAAAACCACCCCCTTCATCCCCTAAAACAAGATTCTTCAAAAATATTCACGCGAATCAACTGATTTCAACCAAACCTTACACAAATATTGTTGAAGACCAAAGGAAGGCGACTGTATGTATCTCACCCCTGAGAACCACCCTCTTAATCTCCTAAAAATAAATTCTTAATAAAATCCACACGCCTTCACCGATTACAACCAAGCCAAGCACAAATATTGTTAAGAGCCTAAGGAAGGTCACTGGATATATCTCACCCCTAAACCCCACCGTCTTCACCCTCTAAAAAATCTTATATATAAAAATGAATGTTTGTCTGTCTGTTTGTCTGTCTGTCCGGCTATACAAAGCTACACGCGTCGACCGATTTCAGCCAAACTTTATACCAATATTGCTGAAGACCAAAGAAAGGCAACTGTATATATCTTACCCCTGAAAACCACCCCCTTTATCCCTTAAAAAAAAATTCTTAATAAAATCCACACGCCTTCACCGATTACAACCAAACCAAACACAAATATTGTTAAGAGCCTAAGGAAGGTCACTGGGTATATCTCACCCCTAAAGCCCACCCTCTTAACCACCTAAAAAAAGATTTTGAAAAAATATTCACGCGAATCAACTTATTTCAATCAAACCTTACACAAATATTGTTGAAGACCAAAGGAAGGCGACTATATACATCTCACCCCTGAAAACCACCCCCTTAATCCCCTAAAAATAAATTCTTAATAAAATCCACACGCCTTCACTGATTACAACCAAGCCAAGCACAAATATTGCTTAGAGCCTACGGAAGGTCACTGGATATATCTCACCCCTAAACCCTACCCTATTCACCCCCTAAAAAAAGATTCTCCAAAAATATTCACGCGAATCAACTGATTGCAACCAAACCTTACACAAATATTATAGCGGGTCTAAGACGGGTACGACAAAGGTCGTATTGTATACATATCCACCCACTTAAAGCCCTAAAAAAGATTTAGTATAAAAATCCACACCCCTTCACTGATTTCAACCAAACTTTACACAAATTTTGATAAGTTCTAATGGAAGGTCACTGTATAAATATAGCTCACCCCTTAAAATCGCACCTTTATCCCCTAGAAGTAGTTATTTTTTCTGCCTTAACCGATTTAAACAAAGCTTCACAAACAAAATAGAAACTCACTCACTCTATATATCTCACCCCATATAACCACTCCCAACGAAAACTATCTTTATCCCGCACTGAAAGTAATGTGGTTTTTTTCAACTTTTTTAAACACCGATTTAGCTGTTATTCCGTATATGATGTGACACTCGGGCAGCGCCAGGAAATCAGCTATAAATTATAATCAGAGCTCGCAATTATCTTCTGATGATAATCTCACTCAACCAACAGCTCAATACACTCGAAAACTCTCATACATATGAAGAGAGTTTATATTGAAGCGAGCGTAACAAAGAGCGCTGAGCGATTTGATAATTTGCAAAATGAGCGCCACACTTTACTTTGTGTATAACAGCTAAATTGGATTTAAAAAATGTTATTAAAAGCCACATTATTTTTAGTGGTATGATAAAGGGTATTTTGTCAGGGTGGTTTTAAGGTGTGAGATATATGGAGTGACCTTGCTTAGGTCTTATCTATTTGTTTGTGTTTATATTGAAGTTTATATTGAAGCGAGCGTAACAAAGAGCGCTGAGCGATTCGATAATTTGCAAAATGAGCGCCACACTTTACTTTGTGTATAACAGCTAAATTGGATTTAAAAAATGTTATTAAAAGCCACATTATTTTTAGTGGTATGATAAAGGGTATTTTGTCAGGGTGGTTTTAAGGTGTGAGATATATGGAGTGACCTTGCTTAGGTCTTATCTATTTGTTTGTGTACCCGGGCAACGCCGGGTAAGACAGCTAGTTTTCTATAAAAATGTCTCATCTATTTCTTTCAAAAATGTGTATTTAAAAAGATATTCCAAACAATCTTTCGTGACCTTCACCTGGTGAATATTTTAAGGATTAGAAATGTCAAAAATATTATGGCTTATACGAAACCATCAAATTAAATTTATTAATCATTCATTAATATTTATTTTCGATGAACAATTTTTTAAATCCCAGCATTTGAGTAAACTTTCTTTGGTATTTCTTATTTTTTTCAAAATTTGGATGAGAAATTGCTTTTGTTCTTCATCCTTTGTAAATAAATCATTATACTCTTGCATCAATTTCCCTCCTCGTTCTGCAATATCATTCACTACTGACAATTTTGTTACAATACTCAATGAATTCACGAAAGATTATTTGGAATATCTTTTTAACCCTTAGCGGCCACACCTCAGCCAGGCCACATAGCGGCCACATGGGGTAACTCATTATCCCACGCTGAAGAACTTACAAGGAAAGGTACTTTGGTGTCCCCCTCCGATTCTAATGCAACTCACATATGTTGTAGAGCATCGAAAACTAAAAGACACGTATTTTTTTTTATCGGCGGAAAAACATTTTTAAGGGGTGAAATCGCCCTTCAAAAATAGCATGTCGAGAGGTGATTTTGCAGTTTCACCCAGAAGGCGTCAACCGATTTTAATAAAACAAAAACCAAAATACTCCTCATTGAAGACAATAAAAATTCCACGTGGAGTTGAAGAAAAAAATTCATTTTTAGGGGTGAAACTGCATAATCACCCCTATTTTTGAAGGGCGATTTCACCCCTTAAAAATGTTTTTCCGCCGATAAAAAAAAATACGTGTCTTTTAGTTTTCGATGCTCTACAACATACGTGAGTTGCATTAAAATCGGAGGGGGACACCAAAGTACCTTTCCTTGTTAGTTGTACAAGACATATGGATGTTTTAAAACTTCTAACCGATTGTTTCATGTTTGTTGAAGAGTTTTTTAACATTTCAAATGATTTTTATCCGTCAATTTATAGATGGCGTTCTAAAAACTGGTCATATATGTGAAAATTCAGCAAGAATGGCTTTTTTCAGACAAAAATCCATTACTCCGCCATTTTCCAATATTAAGAGCTAACATTTTAGGATTGTACGCACAACATATACCACTACCATAAAAAAATAACAGTATCCGCCGATCATTCAAAAAGTATATTTATTTTGCAAAATTACTGGAGGGAAAAATGAAAAAAATTACAAATCATAAAATTTGCTTTTTTTGTGTTTTATTACCTTCTAAATATTTACGTACAGAAGAGTGAAAAAAAAATTTTTTTATGATATTTGAACAAAAAAAAATTATTTTGAATCGTATTTTATTTACCAGCACACGTCATGCACAAAGCGAACCAATGTTCCTCGCAAACCGGTCTTCTACAGGCCGGACATCCAACACGCGTTTTTTTGTCTTTTTTTCGGTCGCACAGTACGCACCTCCGCACTTGGTCGAAGGTAACTTTTTCCAGGTCGCCCATTTCTTGGTTGTTGTCAATTTTTAGGATGCTCTTGATGACCATCTGTAGCTCATTCCGAAGACTTGGCTCTGCCAATCTCTGGTGTAGCATCGGGAAGGTGAGATGAGCAATCAGTTTCTTTAGAACGCTAATCGCAGAAGTAGATTCCCCTGCGTCGCCGACTTTGAGTTTCCACATCATTCGGGAATTGACGGCTGCTTGATCGAGCATCCCGAAGAAAATCCGCATCGGCCACCTGTTCGTTCTCCGAGCGACTGAGTAGGCGTGGCACAATTGATCGAAAGTATCGGTCCCTCCTCGCGTATCATTATAGTGGAGAATGATATTCGGCTTTCCGTCCATTATCTCTTGGGTATGGAGATAAGTCGAAGCCACCAAGACGATTTTGTTCTTCTTCGGTGCATGGGAAAGTAAAGTTATGTCTTTGGTGCGACAAAACTTTGTTTGAGGAGGATTCTTTGACGGTAACTTCATCGCCATGGGAATCTCCCGTTTATTTTTTCTTAAAGTTCCAGTCATAGACATGTTGAAAGGTTGATCCAACATTCTGGTCAGCAGAGGGACGGTGGTGAATCAATTGTCGCACGTCACCGTGCGATTAGTGCCGTGAATTGGAGCCGTTACAGCTTGAAAAAAGTATTCTCCGCTAGGTAATTAAATTAAATTCCCCATAAATTCATACATGTGGATTTTTCGCCAAATTTCCATATTTCAGGAGATATTTCCGAAAAACTGCGGATTCGTCAAAAAAATCAACTTTGATCATCTTGCGGCACATGTTATTTTCATCTTTTAACGAAAAAAAAATTTCCGTCACGTTTTTACATGAAACTGAAACTTTTTAGGGGGCGCCTGAAAAAATTTCATTTTTAACGACCACCCTAATATATATATGATGGTATTTTTACTACAGATTCCAATATTTTACGAGAGACTTATTAATATAATCTCAAGAGGAAAAGGAAATTAATCCTGATACACTGATCTTTCTTCTATTACCCGGTTACAACTGGGAAGCTTATCAGTTCAATGTGGATTGTACTCGTTTTCGAGTGACAGCCCTAGGTAGTTTCCATATGGAAGCATAATTGTTCTCTTTGCTACTGATAATTTACCTAAAGTATTCGTGTGAACACTTTAATGTTCATAAATCTTTCGTTTAACTCAATAGTTCCTCCACTTTTGTTAATTGTTTCGCTCATATAATAATTGTTTATAATTTCATCATCTTTGTAAAGAGAGATTGATTGATTGATTGATTGGTTGATGTTTATTAGCTTTCTCAGCTATTTTATAAACAGTGCTACATATTTTTCTTACATCTACATACATCTTACTTTACTGTTGACACAACATACTCCTTTAACATTCGTTTAAACTGTTCTACTTTTTCGCAACCTTTCAGTTCAGTTGGCAATGCATTATATATTTTCACTCCTTCATAGTACATACTCATTTGTGCACTTCTCGTTCGTCTAAATTGTATTACTATATTTTCCGCTTGCCTTGTTTCCCTACCACTCTTCGTTCCTACTATTTGTAGCCGATTTTTAAATTCTTTTGGCAGTAGATTCTTCACGGCTTTAAAGATAAATGTACAAACGTTATAGTACAATCTTTGCCTTATGGACATAAATTGTACCGCGCTCAGCATATCTTCTACCTTCGTATAGCGGTTGCATTGTAATATAACCCTCATTGCTCTGTTCTGCGCGATCTGCAGTTTCTTCAACTCTGTTTCACCCATAGCTACTAACAGTGTTGCACAATACTCAAAGTGAGGTGCTATGATTGCTTTATATATCACACATCGCGTATACGCAGATACATAATTCCCCATTCTGTTTAGAAAGCTCGTTTTTTTCCCTATTTTTTTTTAACATATACTCACATTGGTCTTTGAATCGTAGCTTGTCATCAATAATGATACCCAAATATTTTATTGACTCTACTCTCTCAAGTTTCGTTCCATCCAAACACTTCAGTACAATATTCCTACTCCCGACTTTCCTTACACTGCTGACAATCATATATTTTGTTTTCTCTACATTCATTTTTAATTTATTTCTTTCCATCCACTTTTCTACTATACTCAATAACATATTCATCTTTCTCTCCACTTCCGCGCTGCTTTTTCCAGGTACATATATCACTGTGTCATCAGCAAACATTTTTATTGCACATTCCTCTGGACACAAATTAACTATATCATTTATATATATAATAAACAGCAACGGCCCTAGTACTGACCCCTGCGGTACCCCATATTCGTTGGGAATAACTTCAGACCATTTATCATTGAATCGAACTTGCTGTGTTCTGTTTCTTAAGTACGTTCTGAACCACTCTAATACCCTGTCTCTAATTCCATATTGGTATAATTTGTCTAATAATATATCCCTGTCGATTGTCTCAAACGCTCTTTTTAAATCCATGAATATTACTCCTACCATTTTTCCTTTACTAATGTACACTTCCCATTCATCTACAACAGTTTGAATCGCCGTTTCACACGAATATTGCTTTCTAAATCCTGACTGATGCTCCGTTATGATGTCATTGGTTTCTAAATATTTTTCAATTTGATTTTTTACTACTAATTCGAGCACTTTTTCGTATAATGGCAACATATTAATTGGTCTGTAATGACTTGCTTTTATGGCTTTGTTTATTTTTGGGATCGGTATAATTGTAGAAGTTTTCCAGCTGTCCGGGCTACATCCCTCCCGTAGGGATCCATTTATTATTTCCACAAATCCCTCTTTTATTGCACTGAATGCCATTTTTAGTATCAGGGGTACAAATTGAAAATGCGGGTTTGATAACAGATGGCGTTACTAACGCTATACGCATCAGGCAGTACTGTGACTATGTTCATGTCAAAGCTACGTCTTATAGCTTTAATTTTCAGTATGTGTCAATTTGTCGCAGTGTCAAATTCATAGTTTTTTTGAGCTCTCAATATGTCGAGTTTCGTGCCAACAAAACAGCATTTGCGGGAAGTTTTAATTTACTTCTTTAATTTGAAGAAAAGTGCTGCTGAAGCACATCGATTGGTCTCCGAGGCTTATCCGAGTCATGTTCCATCGGTTTCAACGTGCGAGAGATGGTTTGTGCGGTTTAGAAGTGGTGATTTTGACGTTGAGGACAAAGAGCGGCCGGGCCAAGTGAAAAAGTTTGAGAATGCTGAATTGGAGGCAATACTCAATGAAGACTCGTGTCAAACTCAACAAGAGCTCGCAGATTCATTGGGAGTGACACAACAAGCCATTTCCCATCGTATAAAAGCCCTCGGAATGATCCAAAAGCAAGGACATTGGGTGCCGTATGAGCTGAAGCCGAGAGACGTCGAGCGCCGTTTTTTTGCATGCGAACTGCTGCTCGAACGGCAAAAACGGAAGGGTTTTTTGCATCGCATTGTCACTGGTGATGAAAAGTGGATCCATTATGATAACCCGAAGCGCAAAAAATCATATGGTTACCCCGGCCATGCATCATCATCGACGGCCAAACCAAATATTCACGGCGCCAAGCTCATGCTCTGTATTTGGTGGGACCAGCTGGGTGTGGTGTATTATGAGCTATTGAAATCGAACGAAACCATCACAGGAGCACTATACCGAACTCAATTGATGCGTTTGAGCCGCGCACTCAAAGAAAAACGGCCACAATACGAGCAAAGACACGACAAAGTAATTTTGCAACATGACAACGCTCGGCCACATGTTGCAGCGCCGGTCAAAACATACCTACAAACGCTGAAATGGGAAGTCTTACCCCACCCGCCGTATAGCCCAGATATTGCTCCTTCCGATTACCACCTTTTCCGATCGATGACACATGGCCTAGCTGACCAGCGCTTCCATTCTTACGAAGAAGCCCAAAAATGGGTCGATGACTGGATAGCAGCCAAGCCGGCCGAATTTTTTCGCGACGGTATCCGTAAATTGCCAGAAAGATGGGAAAAAGTTGTGGCTAGCGATGGACAATACTTTGAATAATTCATTTGTTACCATTTTTTCAGAATAAACGTTCAAAAATAGAAAAAAATCCCGCATTTTCAATTTGTACTCCTGATATATCACTTGATATTCCTTCTTCCGTTCCCTTCTCTTTCGGAAGTCCCATCACTATCTGCTCCAGATCCTTTATTTCAATATGATTGAAGTTTTCCATTATACTTTTATTGTTCATCCTTATCCCTGTTATAATTCTTCTTCGGTTTGGACTTCCAGACGTATCCCGTTGTATTGAATTAACTATATTCTTTACACTTTGCACATAGAACACATTAAATTTATCAGCTATACTACCTCCCATCATGTCATTGAATATCTCAAAATCTATATTCTCTACTTCTCTAGTACCCATTGATTCTCCTTTAATTACTTCTTTAAACGTTTTCCACATTTTTATCGGATCCTTCTTATTATCGTCTATCATCTTTTCATAATATTCCTTCTTCTTTTCTCTTATTAATTTAACTACCGCATTCCTTTCTACTTTAAATTGCTGCCAATGCTCCTCCAAACCAGTAGTAATTGCTACTCCGTATGCCTTATCTCTTCTTGTTGCAGCTACTATTATGTCTTCTGAATACCATTTTTTTCCTTCCCATACGCTTGGAATCTTCACTATTTTTCTGGGTGCGAACCTATCTAGAGCCCCCACTATGTTATCAACGAGCATCCTTGCTCTTTGGCTTACTTCTACCTCTTGAACTTGTCTTGTGGTAATGCTTAACATTCGTGTAAATTCCTTCACATCAATTTTACTATAGTTTCTTGTTTTATATTCTCTATACTCATTCCTTTCCTTCCTGTTACCTAATATGACTTTTATCCATGCATGATCCGTTATCTTTGGCTCATGTTCCACCTGCACTTGTGCACACCTATTAGCAAATAATAAATCGATAGTAGTTCGACTGTCTTGCGTTATTCTTGTTGGTTTATTAACGTATTGCTTCATTCTTAGACTCAGCATTCCTGTTATCAACCTCTTTTTGTAGAACGTTTCTACCGTGACATCTATATTAAAATCACCTATTATCAAACAGTCTCCTTTTATTGTTAGTTCCTCAGTTATGTTTTCTATGTGTCTTATAAATTCAGCATCCGACGCACTTGAAGAATGATACACAATTACTATCACTCCTTTATAATGTTCGTCCTTGACCTCTATTCCAGCACACCAACAGTTTGATTCTATTTTATTTATTGGTATCATATCATATTTAATATCATCTCTTATGTATAAGATTGCACTACCTGTATTTCTATTCTCCGCATCACATCTGACTGCACTATAGCCCGGCATATACACTTCTCTGTCACCAATTTCAGCTGTCACTCTGGTCTCTGATAACAGTTTTTTTTCGTGTCTATCGAATTCGGGTAGACAACGTATTCTCTAGGTGCAATAATCTCTACACGTCCAATATAAATGTTCCCCTTGCTCGAATCCGACGTACAAAGTTCCATAAAATTTCGCGAACTAGACTGCGAATTTTCAACTTGATCTTCTATTTTTACTTTACCAATTTCTTTACTTCATTTTTCATTTTTCACACGATTTTCGTAAGCTTCTTCTATAATTTCTGAACAATTTCTTATTTCTTCCTTTATAATTTTTTTCACAAAATCAGACAGAAGTTTTCGTATGTCCGCGGGGTAATGTCTCCGGTAAGAACGCATTCTTTCCCGTCGGAATGAATTTTTTTTCATTATTCTCACTTGAATTGACTTTATCTTTATTAGTTTCATAACTCAGTCCGTCCAAGGACTTATTTTCTTTTATTACTTCAACTTTACTTGTAACCTGTCGTTCCTTTTTCGTCTTTGAATCATCAGTAGATTCTCTTACTCCCGTACTGTAAGTTAATTCCTTCGATAACCTTAACTCTAGTACTGGTACATGGACTTGAACCGAATACCTATTGCTATTTGTCACATAAATATAAGCTTTACCGTTATTATTAATGGCCAACCCGCTTTCTATGTTTATACCTTCACCTGCATCCAGGGGAGGCAGATAACCTTCCCGTAAATCCAAATTTTTTACTCTCACTAATCACAATTTGGTGGACTCTGCAGGGATAACAATAGTTTCCTGAGTTGCAAATGGTATTCTTACATTCTGCATTTTCAATTGTCTTTTCTCATAATCAATATTCACGCGATACTACCAGATACTTACCAGCTTCCTTTATGGGGAAGTTATTATCTACAATATGAAAAGTAGCGAAACGTCCGAAGGCTTGTATGGTAAGGCGTGTATTTTTACAGAAGTCCGTGGAGTCTCTGGATTCGTTACAAGATAGCAATCTTTTGATCGTAATCGTGGATTTACTATCCTGGCAAGATCACCAAAATTTGTCACGGGGTAAATCTTTAATGATTGGATTCACGTTAAGTGAAAATTTTTATTCACAATACATATATATGCGTTACTATTTTTGAATTTGAATGACGCTCTGCCGAGGCGTGCATGGCTTATTTATAGCAGGCTTGCGCCTACGTACTTAAAGTGGGAGAACCCAGAGGGGGAACCCGCTAGCTAGAAGCATCAAGTGCTGCTGCTTCGGTGTGGAAACTTACAACTAACAAGTTAAGTGCATGAAATTTGAAGATGGTAAGGTCAATCAGCAATTTGGCGTTATACCCACACCTAATCGCGTGGTCCTCTGTTTATCACATCGCGCGACAAATCAGAGCTGCCTTACCGATGCTCTTGCATATATCTATGGTTCTGCATGTCGGGAAACTACTCTGCGGGGTAAGCGGAATGAATACGTGTATGGTTACGATAGACCACGCGGAAATTCTTATAATCAGGATAGGGTTTTATCCCTTCTTTTCTTTTAATGCGCTTGACGACAAGAATTTTCGAAGCTCAGGAGTCCTATAAAAAGCCGTGAAAATCGGCTGGAGACACAGTTTCACGAGAGAAAAGGAGCCACAGTTTTCCGGGCAGCAAGTAGTACTGTTTGCCAGGGAGTGAAGTAGTACAGTTCAGTAGTTTTTCAAAGCGGCTCAGTTTCACAAAGTATAGATTCAAGTCGTACAGAGTACGAGTACAGTACTTATAATTATTAACTCGTGCGAAATTGGGAATATTGAACGTGCAACATTCGACTACTCATGTAGTTTTATTTCAATAAATAATTATTAATACGCAACAACGCATACGTTCAATTTGAGTTTGTCCGACTACACCAGTATATAGTACGTCCAATCAACGTTCAACAGCAAGAACCACAGCAACAAACAACCGTAAGTACAATTTTCTTTTACCAATTAAAGTGAAATCTTGCTCCGCGTGAAATTGTCATTCAAGTCCCATCCCATTATTCGTGAAGTGATTATTCCCAACAAAGAACAAAACGCACTCCAGCCCTATTCCGAGTAATTTTCCGCGAGGTTAGACTCAAAAACGGGCTGGCGTCTTCGGTATTTTCTCGTCGGGTGTGGTAAAGGGAGGATTTATTCTCCTTGACCAGAGCACGGAAAATATACACCGAAACGTGCATCTATGTTAAATTCGTGGGTTTCGTAAGATAGGCCGCGATTTTGATGTAACAAATCCTGGGGACTCGTCCGGGATCTTAGAGTGTTAGTGTTGTTCAAACTAATTTTTTTAAAATCAACTGAAAAGAAAATATTCTTTCTTTTCCCTTTTGACCGTGGTTTTGTAAGTCGATTTAATCCTCGATTTTTCTTACTCGATTTTTTTTTACTTTTTATTGAATTTTAACGATTCAATCCATTTCATGAAAAATTATCATTCTTTGCTACTGAGTTTTTATAAATCGATTATTTCATAAAATCCACCTTTTCCCTTTTTACCGCATTTTTGAAAGTCGATTTATTTCATAGAAATCGATTTTTTACTTTTTATTGAATTTTAACGAGTCAAGCCATTTCATGAAAATGTATCATCCTTTTCTACTAAGCTTTTATAAAACGATTTAATTCATAAAATCTAACTTTTCCCTTTTTACCGTATTTTTGGGAGTTCGTTTATTTCATAGAAATCAATTTTTTACTTTTTAATGAGTTTTAACGACTTAATGAAAATTTATCATCATTTACTACTGAGTTTTTAAAACGATTTAATTCATAAAATCTAACCTTTCCCTTTTTACCGCATCTTTGAGAGTTGATTTAATTCATGGAATTTGATTTTTTACTTTTTATTGAGTTTTAAAGAAATAATCCATTTTACGAAATTTTATCATTCCTTGCCACTAAGCTTTTATAAATCAATTTAATTCATAAAACCCACCATTTCCCTTCTTACCGCATTTTTGAGAATTGATTTAAGTCAAAGAAATTGATTTTTTACTTTTTATTGAGTTTTAACGATTCAAGCTTTTTCACGAAAACTTATCATTTCCTTCTACTGAGTTTTTATAAAAAGATTTAATTCACAGAACCTAACTTTTCCCTTTTTACTGCATTTTTGGTAAGTTGATTTAATCCACAAAATTTCATTTTTTACATTTTATTGAAATTTAGTAATTCAATTTACTTTAATGAATATTTATCACTCTTTTCTACTGAGTTTAATAAATCAAGTTAATTCCCAAAATTCTGATCTTGAGAGAGTTAGAGATTGTTTTTTTCCAATTTTATTTACAGGAGATTATTGAATCCCAAATACAGGGAAAAAGTTAAGTTAAGAATTGATTGAAGAAATATATTTTTTCTTTCTTTCTTTCTTTCTCTATGTGTAATTTTTAAACTGTCAAAGTTATGTGGAGACTGAAAAATTTGGTGGACATTCATATGCGTATTTTAGAGCTCAATGTTAGCGTGCAAAAACTCATTATTCAACTCACGCATGAAATTTTTGCAAGGAAAACCAGTTTAAGAAAGGTACAACGAAAAACAAGAGTTAGTACAATGAGACACGATCGAAGAACTTCCAGAAAATAATTGGTTCCAATACTAAGCCTAAAGAATAATCATATTCATTTTGGTCAGCAACTGTCAGTTTTCTTACCTTTATTTTTATACTGCTCGTCCTGCATTACTTCTGCATCTCAGTTTCAACTAGATACACTAGAAGTTTTTTTTGTTTGCTTCTTATTTTTATTGAAACACTTCTTTTCTCTTTCACTTTCCTCTTTTTAAGCAAAATCAAAGCGCAAATAAATTTTGAGAAGGTTAATAATTCGAGTAACTTCTGTCACTCCCCGATTTATCTTTCTTGCACTATCTTCCTCAAAATAGTTACCTCCCCTAATCCTAGAACGTATCACACTCACAAAATACATTACACCAGTGAGAGAAATCCTTTGTTTTAGCCCCTCGCGTAAGTGAGGCAAAAGGCTAGCAAGGTTCACTCACGAAACACATCACACCAGTGAGAGAAATCCTTTGTTTTAACCCCTCGCGTAAGTGAGGCAAAAGGCTAGTAAGGCTCGCTTATGAAACACATCACACCAGTGAGAGAAATCCTTTGTTTTAGCCCCTCGCGTAAGTGAGGCAAAAGGCTAGCAAGGCTCGATCACGAAACACATTACACTAGTGAGAGAAATCTTTTGTTTTAGCCCCTCGCGTAAGTCAGGCAAAAGGCTAGCATGGCTCGCTTACGAAACACATTACACTAGTGGCAGAAATCCTATGTTTTAGCATCTTGCGTAAGTGAGTTCAAGGCTGACAAGGTTCACTCACGAAACACATCATACGAACGAGACAGACATAATTACTCATATCACTTACTTATTTTCATAATTACCCTACCACTATCGATCCGAATTATTTACCCATGCCGAAAACCCATAGAGCAGGAAAGAAAATCCAAGCACAGAAATTAAAACGTCGAGCCTCAAAAGAACATTACCAAGTTCCAATAATTGCGTGCAAGTTATATAACGAGCAAAATTCTAGAGTCCCTAGTATTGAAATAGAAAAAGATAATAGAACTATCCCCCACGAGGAAGAATGAGCAACGGAATATAAAAACTATTCAGATAGTACAAATGCAGACTGCGCTACCCTCTCTAACGTCGAGATACCATATTTATTACGGAAAATTACGTACGAAGCAAGCAACAGTGAAGTCATACCATTCGTCGAGCCATTTTCCAACTTCCTCGAAATTGCTGAAGTGCTGCTCTGGGAGCGCGTGCCCCATTGATGCGAAGAGGTGATAGTCAGATGGCGCCAGGTCTGGCGAATACGGCGGGTGCGGAAGGATGTCCCATCCAAGCGATTTCAAGGTGTCTTTCACTGCTTTTCCTGTGTGAGACGGCGCATTGTCGTGTAACAAAATCACTTTGCCATGTCTTCTGGCCCATTCCGGTCGTCTTTCGATTAATGCGTGGTTTAAATTAATAATTTATTGGCGATAGCGTTGTGTATTAACTGTTTCGCCGGGCTTCAAGAGTTCATAATACACAATACCGCTCTGGTCCCACCAGACACAGAGCATGGTCTTCTTGCCGAAGCGATTTGGCCTTGGTGTTGAAGGACCGGCTTCGCCAGGTGAAAGCCACGATTTTTTCCGCTTCGGGTTTTCAAAATAAATCCATTTTTCGTCACCCGTCACAATTCGATGCAAAAATGATTTCCTTTCGTGGCGTTGAAGCAGCACTTCACAAGTGACTTTGCGATTTTCTATTTGACGTTCATTCAAATCGTGTGGGACCCATTTACCGAGTTTATTGATCTTCCCCATTACTCGTAAACGTCTGCTGATTGTTTCTTGTGACATATGTAATGCTTCTGCTAATTGCCGTTGAGTTTGAGTTGGGTCATCATCCAATAACTCCTGCAATTGCTCGTCTTCGCATTTTTGTGGTCTACCAGAGCGCTCACTGTCTTTCACATTGAAATCACCACTTTTAAATTGTCGAAACCATGTCTCACATGTTCTAATCGATGGAGCGTGTTCACCATATGTTTCTACCAGCAAACGTTGACTTTCAGCAGCCTTTTTCTTTTGATTAAATAAGAAAAGCAATGCGTGCCGCAAATGTTCTTTTTCAGGCACAAAACTCGACATGATCACTGAACGTTTTTGGCGGACTCAACTTGTGTGTGATTGTAGGTTAATGTCAGACGAACAAAATGACGTATGTGTCAAATTAATACGCTGCGTACTTTTCGCTGGCGCCATATCTCAGTTAAACCGGAAAAAACTTATGCATACACCTTGTATCACCCTGCCGTGAGTGAACACTCATAATTTTCAATATATTACAGGGTCATTCCAACTACACCAGGAAGGAATTCTCAAACAGTTGTGAACCTGGCCGTCCTCTCTTGGCGCGCACCGTGTGTACCCACTGTTCTGCTTCGGTGTGGCTGCAGGTATCACCCGTCCCGCCATCATTATACCTGTATAGTCTCTGGTAGTTATAAGACCCGACCATAGTGCAGGTTTATGATTTTCTTTAAAAGAAAGAAAGATATTGAAACATGGTTACGCCAGGACGTAACACACTTACAGTGCGCATGCTCAACACATTAACCTGCTTATTTTCGCCTGCATTTATCTTGCTGGAAGTACGCTTCTCTGATTTAGCAACACTTTTATTTGCATCGGTTTATCATAGTAGACCCAAATGTCGCCTCTTAAATGATTTTATACATGAGTTTGTTTGACATTCTAATACTTTTATGAACATTATCATCACATGTAATCATAATTGCAGATTGCAACGTGATATTTTCATAGCTTAGTACCTTAGGAATGCTATCTCATCTCTAGCGCTGCATCTAGTCCCCTCAGAATCAACCTATCGCACTAGGGCAACTGATTTGTGGCTTTATGTATACGTTATTGACGAGTGTGAAAAAATGTCTGCCTTTGTAAAGGCTAACGCTCCGTTAATAGGTGGTCACGACTTATTGTGTCTAAGCTACGACGTGGGGCTTCCTGATGATCATGAGATCCGCATGCTTACTCAACGCTGTTTAAATCATTTGTCGCCTCTTATTTCCTGCTTGATTTTGCTGTTTATAGACATTTCAGAGATCAGGCCACACTGAGCATTCGAGCAGAATTACGACGTAATGAAGTTATATACTATTAGTGACTCGTCTAATACGTCGTAAACCTGATGGCCTTTTCAATATTACGATCAGGTATTATTACTTCCCAACTCCTTATAAGCGAACTTACATCAGGCTGCTGTCCAAAGTACGCATCCGTCAGATACAAGACTCATTGCGAATCTGAGTGCGAAATCTAAAATCCTCGAGAGAATTGTCCTCAACCAATTAGTATTCTTCCTACTACAATTAGTATCCTTCCTACTATGAAATGTAGCTATGGTATCAATATATTTATATCAATCAATCAATAAATCAATCGGTCAACCAACCAATTAATCAATTTAACTCCCGGGTGATTAAATTAATTAAAAAATGTGTGAGGCGTTTCAGCGTGAGTTTTCTCTACTGTAATTAATGTTTCAACTTACTCTTTTAATTTCTAATTTATCAATTTTAATAAATTATTATTTCTATTCAGTTGAGGTCAATAGCAATTCAATTGTAATCTTACAATTCGGTCCATTATAACTATGTATGTGCGACATATCACTGAGATACATTTCAGTTTCTATAATAGTAGAAGACGCCTTTTATAGAAAAACAGGGCGTGGCTCCTTGCTGTCCCCCTTGGCGCCATGGCGTATGTAGACCAGCCTGCCCCCTCCCCCCATGAATGCTGCATTCTCATTAGTGAGTCTTTTACTGCAAAGGAGGCGTGTCTACCCCCACAACCTTACCCCTGTTCTCTATTGGTCCCTCACAACCCCCACCACACCTACCCCCATTCCTGATTGGTCTCACAGCAGCCTAACCCCCAGACCACCTATCCCAGTGTTTTGTTTGGTGCTTGTTCCCCCGCGCCATTTGGCGGATTTTGGCCCAGACTTAATTGCCGATGAGCCATCTTCTGTTGGTAAACATGTTACCGAATGTTGGCAGCCGGATAAGTAGAAAATGTATAGGCGATCGGTAAAGTAAATCGATTGTCAACCGTATGTATGTAACCGACCATTGTTAGAGCAGATTTAAGACTTACGGAAGATAAGTAGTTTGGGTCTTACGGTAAGTAATATTGTGTCCCATCCAGCGGTTGAACATGCCCCGTCGATAACCGACTCTCTCTAGAGCTTTAAAGAATAAAATTTTTTTTTCAAATATAAATTTATTTTTAAAAACTTTTCAATTATTCATAATAATAATGGTAAGTGAAAACGCTCATTATTTTTTCAGCTTCATAAAAACTGTTTTATTTTAACATTCTCCTATAACAAACTTGCTTGCATTATTCTTGTTCACCCGTAATTTTCAATGACATCCGGTGCAGTTACGGCACGCTGGTGGTGGACCGTCAATATGTGTTTTCGTATCCGATTTGTTGTTATGTATATAGGACGGCATGTACGAGGAGACTTCGCGGTAAACCAGGTGCTCCAGTAGTTTGTCATACAAAATTTCTATTTTTTCTCCCCAATGTTTCAAGAGCAGCGGTTTCGGTATGTACGCGAGCTCCGCTTTGGTGAAGTCCCGGGGATTCTTGCAGCAGTCGATGACGAGTATACTGTCAATAGTATTCATTATAGTTGGAAAGAGAGCCAAAGATACTTTTTCGCAGCTGTTAAGATTATATATACATCTAGTGACTCTTTGATGGCCATCATAGTTAAATATGAAAAGATGTGTGAGATGGTGGGAATACTTTCGAATAATAATAAGGCCGGAAATTCAAAGTTTCGAATTTATTCATAGTAATTCACAAGTAGCATCTAAATCGGGCCGTACAAGTTTGTATACATGTGTTTTATTACAACCGGAGCCCTTTATATTATTGTGTTTTACATTTTTCACACGTTTCTTTTTGTGGTTTAAATATTTTACTCGTTTGTAGTATTGTGCAGCTATGCGATCATTTTTCACTCTGTTTGTCGAGAAATTTTTATGAAAATTTTCCAGAGTATAACTGCGAGCCATAAAATCAAGAAACATAATACAGTATTCGCCGCATACTTTAGACTTGAGTGATTGAAGGGGCTGCGTATTCCACTCGTAGCTTCGACAGTTTCTGCGTAGACAGTTATGGTGTTGGTTAACGAGTGGGGGCAATCCATAATTAATAAGGCTAACTGCGTCGAGCTCCTTAAATCTCAGCCACGAACGTATTTTTGCCACGTTATTTAGAGCGCACTTTACATCGTCTTCTTTCGAAATACCATGATGAATACAGTAAACGTTGTTGATGGGCATATTTTTTAACGATTGACCCTCATTTTCTTCCGGATTGATGATTTCGCGCCCCAGAACATCGCGTCAAAGCTCGGCTTTCTGCAAGCTTCTTGTGTAAGTGCGTAAGGCATAACGACACAGTAAGCGTAGATTAGCGTAGATTTTTTTCAATGGTATATCACCGTCAAGCCATTCCAATCCATGATGAAAACACGTTAGTTTATTGTTGCTCGTACGTACGCTCTTTGGTAGCTCACCAAAGTTATATGGTGGTTCGACAAGCATCGTAGAGTGCTTGAATATCTACTATAACGTACATTATGAGGGTTTGATGTAGACTGATACTAGGTCTGGTTGCGTAGATGAGTTTAAATATTACAGTGTCGGGTGTGGCGCTCTCTCACCCACTAAAATCTGTAATGACCTGACGTGTGGAATCTATCTTTATTACATTATCATACTCGGCGTATACCACACAATTTAATATAGATGTCAAAGGCACTGCAAACCATACTCCGATCCTTACACTGCCGTGTCTTATATGATTCCAGTGACCGAAGCAACTTGCTGATAAGTCGGGTGTCAAATCAAAGACATTCAGACAGTAGCCTTTGGGATAGTCACCCCTGGTAATATCTAGGCCTTCATTCTGAAAGTGTATACTGTAACAGAGTTACACCCATGAGCGTAGAGATAAGTGCAATAATAGTCCATGTCATAAAATAGAGGCATACTTTTAACTATCGAGCATTATTGTGAACGGCTGGAGAGCCCGAAAAGAAAGATAACACGTTAGGAAAGGATTCGAGGAGACCGTGAAACGTGAGTGACACGAGTCGACGGCTGTCCGATGCCAAGCAGAGGGACAAAGATGGAATGTTTGGTTACACCTGAGTGTTCGAGCAAGTACATATGTACCGAGGTTTTGCGGGCAATAGGCCATTGCCCCGATAGAAGAACTGGAGCTGTCGCCGTTCCGAAATTCCCTCGCTGACGTAAACAGCAGGTCAGCGACCAGCTGGCCTTGCTGGGCGGCGAGGGGAAGGCGGTGAGCGCGGCAGCGGGGTACCGAAGGAATCGTTGAAAATGCCTTCGATTTTTAAATGATGATGAAAAATTGACAGAGGGGACTGAGGCGAGGGGGGGCCTATAAAAGGCCGGTGCGGGGAGTGCGGGGCCTCTTGGTTCTTTTGTCGTCTTAGCGTGAAAGCTTAAACATTGGAGGACAACAAATCGATAACGAAAAATTCTAATTAAAAAGTGGAAATTCCGGAGTCATTTAAAAAATTACATATTGTAGAGTCTGTGTTCACTCCAGAAAGTAAAACAAGTGAGTGACACCCAGAAGCCCGCGAGAAAGGAAAAGACAGGCAAGAAATAACTATATAATTAACAATAACCAGTGATATCGTAGGAAAATGGTCATATAATCAAAATTAAGCTAGTTTATAAGGTGAATAGAGTTAGGTATAGGGAATTAAGCGCATCGACTGCGAGTAGTATTTAAGGAAATAGGAATAAGAGGATAGAGTTAAGCGTATAGTGTAGTTGCACCGAATTCAGCGAAAAGATTCCGGAAAAGAAATAAATCAGATCTTTAAACCAGCGAGAGAAGTGCGAAGCGAAATCACATAAGTGGAAAGGAGACAGAGTGCGAGTGAGACGAGAAAGAAAGCGAAAAGAATTGTACATAGAGTTTCTACACTCTATACAAGTAGTGCGGTGTGTCCGTGTGTGTGAGACGACAATACCGAGGCGTCGTCCCGTAACCATAGCTCGAGCTCTGAAATACCGGGAAGTTGCGACCGAATAAGCCGAAATAATCATAACTAAAATCGAGGGAATTCCCTTATTTTCGAGACGGAAAAGATAGAATTAAGAAACATAGAAGATAGGATGATTGTATCAGGAGTACAAATTGAAAATGCGGGATTTTTTTCTATTTTTGAACGTTTATTCTGAAAAAATGGTAACAAATGAATTATTCAAAGTATTGTCCATCGCTAGCCACAACTTTTTCCCATCTTTCTGGCAATTTACGGATACCGTCGCGAAAAAATTCGGCCGGCTTGGCTGCTATCCAGTCATCGACCCATTTTTGGGCTTCTTCGTAAGAATGGAAGCGCTGGTCAGCTAGGCCATGTGTCATCGATCGGAAAAGGTGGTAATCGGAAGGAGCAATATCTGGGCTATACGGCGGGTGGGGTAAGACTTCCCATTTCAGCGTTTGTAGGTATGTTTTGACCGGCGCTGCAACATGTGGCCGAGCGTTGTCATGTTGCAAAATTACTTTGTCGTGTCTTTGCTCGTATTGTGGCCGTTTTTCTTTGAGTGCGCGGCTCAAACGCATCAATTGAGTTCGGTATAGTGCTCCTGTGATGGTTTCGTTCGATTTCAATAGCTCATAATACACCACACCCAGCTGGTCCCACCAAATACAGAGCATGAGCTTGGCGCCGTGAATATTTGGTTTGGCCGTCGATGATGATGCATGGCCGGGGTAACCATATGATTTTTTGCGCTTCGGGTTATCGTAATGGATCCACTTTTCATCACCAGTGACAATGCGATGCAAAAAACCCTTCCGTTTTTGCCGTTCGAGCAGCAGTTCGCATGCAAAAAAACGGCGCTCGACGTCTCTCGGCTTCAGCTCATACGGCACCCAATGTCCTTGCTTTTGGATCATTCCGAGGGCTTTTATACGATGGGAAATGGCTTGTTGTGTCACTCCCAATGAATCTGCGAGCTCTTGTTGAGTTTGACACGAGTCTTCATTGAGTATTGCCTCCAATTCAGCATTCTCAAACTTTTTCACTTGGCCCGGCCGCTCTTTGTCCTCAACGTCAAAATCACCACTTCTAAACCGCACAAACCATCTCTCGCACGTTGAAACCGATGGAACATGACTCGGATAAGCCTCGGAGACCAATCGATGTGCTTCAGCAGCACTTTTCTTCAAATTAAAGAAGTAAATTAAAACTTCCCGCAAATGCTGTTTTGTTGGCACGAAACTCGACATATTGAGAGCTCAAAAAAACTATGAATTTGACACTGCGACAAATTGACACATACTGAAAATTAAAGCTATAAGACGTAGCTTTGACATGAACATAGTCACAGTACTGCCTGATGCGTATAGCGTTAGTAACGCCATCTGTTATCAAACCCGCATTTTCAATTTGTACCCCTGATAATTCGATAGGATAAGTAGCATTAACACCTAGGAAAAATGAGTACGAATGAATGAGTGACAGAAGGGTGAGTGCCAAAGAATTGTAAATAGGGTTCATACACCCTATAAAAAGAGAAAATGCAAATTAGCGTAACCAGAAAGTGAGATCTCAGTGCGAAAAATATCGGATGATACCTTGTAACACCGAGCAAGGAAGGAGTGAGTGCGAGTGAAGATAGCGAGCGGTGCGGTATAGATATAGCGGCGAAATGAACATAGGTATAATGGAACTGCGCCACGAACCATAACAGACTCCCGAGTAATACCGAGGAACCGCGCATCACCAATAAAATAAATAAATTGCGAAAATAATCGGTGCATCCCAAGTGTAAAGGGGGATCCTCGAAAATTTAATGTTTGTAATATAAAGAAAAAAAGGTTTGGCGATCATTTATTTGTCACAAATAAAACATCACTGTTTACCACTTTGAAGTCTACGTTAATTAGTTTAGTGTCGAGCCCAGAACCCCACGAAAAATAAAATTCATGTGAACGGGGGAAAAATACCGTTACAATACCGGTACCGCTAAAGAGCGTGTGATAACTATCTATCCAGTTTTCGTTACCACCAAACGCCGGTTGAAGAGGTTCGGTAGGTATTTGTTGACCATCGATGTACTCTAACGATAATTTTTTATTTTTTATTTAATCATGAGAATTCGGGCTTGAACACAGGACTAATTAATGTTAGACTTCGAGGTGCGTGAGAATAGGGTTTATTAACAAAACAAATTATTTCATAACAAGTTATTTTACAGTTTCCGGCGTCTAATATCTACAATGGTGCATCCAAATTTGGTAATTCCGACGATTATTTTAACATTATTTCGTTTTATTCGTGTTCAAATGCTCGGTATTCTCGGGCTCGAATCTCTGTTACGTGTAAATGCGTTGGTATTGACCCAGCAACTTCAAACACGCACACACACACCCACTCGCATCAAATTCACTCCTTGACAGAGTGTATCAACTCTGTTTACAATGCTTTCTCTGTCACTCCTGTTTCACTTTCTCTCTTTCTCTCTTCCACTCACACGATCGGGTAATTCCTATATTATACTGCCGGTTTAAAATCCACACTATTTAATTTTATTTCTTAAATACTACTCACTTAATCCGATGCACTTAATTTCCTATGCTTAGATTTATTCAGTTAATCATATTCTTTTTACACCTATCCCTTCTTGATCTGTTACTTTAAATCTATCGTCTGATTATTATTTTCTTATTTCTTTAACTATCTCCCCTGTCTGACTCTCCTTCTTTAAACCTCGTTAACACTGTTGAATTTATTTCCTTAATTTCAGAACCCCGGATTTTTTGAGTGGTGATTTTTACTCGATTCCTTGAATTTTTCAATTCTAATAATACTCACTATGTATTTCACCGCAGCGACTTGTACCAAAATATATTTGTTCAGGAAAACTTGTACTAAGAGCCTGCTTCCCTGAGGTGCAGGCTCTTTTATAGACTCTCCCCAACCTGGTTCCCTCTACGTCATTAGTAGCTTTGATTTTCAAATCCGCCAAGTCTCATGATTTTTCGAGCTACCGTTGTCGTGCCCCCCCCCCCCCCCCCTCTCCCTTGTCCCGAGGGCCAAAGCTAGCTGGTCGCTGACCTGCTGTTTTCGGCGACGAGCGAATTCCAGAGGCGTGACGTCATTAATTTTTACGCTAGGTCCGGGTTCGGTGGCCTAGCGTCCGCTGTGCTCGTTGCTTCCGAATATAATTCCGGCTCTTATAGCCGTTCGGAATAATAAAATTACGCTAGCGGATGTAACTATGTTACAGTACAGAGAGAGAAAATTTGTCGAATGATTATTAAAATTAAATGGATTTAACGTTGTACTGCCATTGAATGCTCGGTTATTCACAAACCCAAGAATTATTCGTTTAGGCAATTAGCCTAGAATAACGTTATCCAGAGTATCGCCAATGATACTGCTATGCATCGTAAAAGCTTTACCCTCAACCCTTGTTATAGGATATTTGGCGGGTGTTTTTGCAAACATTTTGGCGTGAGCTATCAGCACGCCTGATGCAATTTTTGCTCGACGGACGACTAGTGTAGCCTCGGTGATATGTAGTTCATGTGTCACACGAACCGTAGGAGTCTCCATAAGACAAAAATCGTCTTTTGAGTGCAAAAGTCGTAACCTTACCTCCGCACCGTTCAGCAGAAATTTATCGTGATTAAAAACATCGCAGTGTAAAGGGATATAAATAAAATCATATCTAGAGTCCGGCCATTATTTATGTACTTTTCACGATTATTCAGAACGATATTGGTGCTATTCGATGCACCTTGTGGAGTGTCACCGTACTGTCACTGTCAACGTACCGGGTCTGTTAGCGTACCATAATGCGGTCGTTAAATGAGAATTTTTAGCAGCCGGTCCATAATTGAGTAACGTGTGAATATATGCTCTGTAGGGGGTATGCATTGTTTGGCGGTGCCACGAGTTTCTAGTTAAAATATACGTCCACCCGATTAAAAAGGCTATGCAGAAAGTTATTAACATGTGCTAAGTTGTATTATGAATCAGCTGTTGGAATAACTTTAACATTTACAATAATTATTGTATGAGCTCCGTCCACGTATTCTTCACCGTGGCCAGGTATGACAAATCACAGGGGTCTGTCATCCGTGAGGGACAACACAAGCTTGTAGTGTATCTATTGTGATGCTTCTAGAGCCGTCTGTGTTGGAGGCATAGTAAATAAGTCGAGCTCCGACTTCACACACTCGGAGGAGTGTGAGTGTAAGAACGACATTGTTAGACACTTCCAAAAAAATCGTTGGACTTTGCTGGATTGCGCCTACTGCTTTCGACACCTTTCTTTCTCTTTGTTATCCGTTTCTTTTTATTCTTTGCGACACCGCGATGTTTCCTTGCTGCAATGCGTCTACGTCTCATTGACTTTTTCTTCTTCTTCTTCTTTATTCCTAGCGATTTTTTCGAAATACCAGTACGCCTCATCCTCGTCCTCGTAAGCGGCCGTCCCGATAACGACTGTATCATGTGCGCGGTGCCTACAGCGTTATATCCTGAACCATTCATGAGAAGCGCGATTTTTTCATTAGCTTTTCGTTGTAAATTATCTCAAGATTCGGCTGCACATCGACGCAATGTCTCCTTGAATGGTATTTTGTGACCGCTCACATCCTCGATAACGTGAAAACCCGTGCGAATGGCTTTCCCTATAGCTTTAGCATCTCTGCTCAGTAGTGGTGAAACACTTCGAAATAGACCACCGAGGAAACTACCAACACCGTGAGCGTGCTGATGCGGGAAGCCCGCAAACACATTACCTATATAACCGTTTCCAGCCCACGATTTGATTCTCATAATACGCCGTATAATGAGCACTCATATAGTTTAATGGTGTCGTTTGAAATGAAGCGTGAGCGTTAACGTTCCGTACTCGAATGCAATAGGTTTACCCAGATGATCTCTTATATCCCCCTCAATCGTCCTGAAGCAATTGTGGAGTAAGCCTATGTCATTTGAGAATGAGAAACTGTTCGATAATCAGCTGGCGCACGACGATCGATATTCACCGTGCGTCGACCTATTGCTGTGCTCGAGCACGCAGCGTTCGGTTGGGCGGAGATAGCCGAGGCAGGGCTTCGCGGAGCCGAGGTTGTGCCTCGTAGGCATGCCGCGTTGAGCGAGAGGATGTCTCTCTCGCTTGACTTCGGTTTCGCTCACCGGCTATCTCTCTTAATTGACTTCAGCGCCCAACGACGCTTTCATATTCTGCAGCCATATTGAATATTTCGACACTTACGTGAAAACCCGCACGGGACAGCGCACGCATTTTGCAAGGCTCGAATTCTTTCACATCTCTCAACCGGATTATCTCAACCTTCGTTTGCTCACCAGGACTCAAAACTCAGGTAAGAGTACACCGTTACAATTTAACGTAATTCAATGACGGTGAGGAGTGAACTACACATCGGTACATCCTCATAAAGGTCTCACACTGTGGCGTGCTCTGCAGCGCGGGCTGCACCACGTTTTCACTCAATTATTAGCATGCTCGATTAATATAATTGCGTGTGTTTTACCAATGCACTGCACTTTCCCCCAATTAGACTTACTGGGAAAGTGTTGTGAATTCAGTCTAATCATTTGTGCATCCTCAAGCTCACACTTCAGTGCTCTGCAGCGTAGACAGCATCACAGCCTGTTATAATAGAATTCCAAGTAATTGTCAGAATTGCATGTGCTAGCACACACTCTCTTTAAATTCTATTTCACCATCACATTGAGTATTTGCTGACAGGCAGTAAATTCGTCTACGCACTCATCTATCTCATTGCGTGGCAGGCTCCGCAGCGCTGGCTGCACTGCGTACACCGCTCTCAATAAGTACAGCACACAATTAATATAATTGTGTGCTACTCAAGTAATTCACAAAGACTGCACATAATTAATGCAATTGTGTGCTTCTCAGATTTTCTTAAAACTCCAAAATTCATTTTCAATGTATTGTGTATTTGTTGATATTCTTTATATTTTCAAAATTAAAACTTATCTTTCGTAATTGACATGCGGAAGGTATAATACACCGCTTTCTCAAAATACCATCTACATGTCTGGTTTATTTCCACCCTGTCTTGAGTGAAGTCTCATATTTTTCCAATATATTCGCAGGTTCGTTCCAACAACATCTTCCGGACGGATTCTCAAACAGAAACATTTTACTTGCGTTGTGCCATACGTATAGTTTTTTGTATTTAAATTTACAATCCTGAGTAGCGCTGTCTGTGTATCACCTACCGTATACGGTATACAAATATCGGTGTAGACAAAGTGCTGATCGGGTAGAGACCTATTTAGACAGGCGGGTACTCGTCCTACGCATGTAAGATCTCGCATAAGCTGCAGGTAAAGACCCCTTGGGGTTTCTCGATCAAGCAGCAGTTAATCGTATTTCTCGAATCCCAATATAAGCGCTATTTTACTGCTCATTCGTAATACTTTTAGAGGCTCAGGGCACGACTCTATTACCTCAGCCTCGAGGGCAACGTACCCGTTGGCATTTTTAACATTCACAATTTTTATGCCTGCTTCTCGCAGCCCAGGTAAATCATTGATATTTTCCACAATTTCCTCATGATTTTTGTATAAACCTCGAGGTATTCGTTTTGTGGTAACTTCTTTATTCTCACAATCCACCCAACCAATTCTCGTATCTGGTTATTGTAAATGTGTCATTGTACAGAGTATATGAATTTCCGATAAGCCCGCAACCCAACGACCCTGTAACGATATTTCACGCGGCAATTGAATTGTCGTATTTTCGGTAAAATGCTCTATACAGCTGTTGCTCGGTAAAACAAGAAAAAAATTATCCTCGTCGTGCATTTTGGAAAAAAATTTCATTTATCCGAGACCGTGAACGTTAGACGCTGGTATCCACGAGGTAAACTTAGCCGGATATCTCACCCAACTTACGGAAATTTATTTTTTCGCACCGTGTCCTTTTGTCCGTAAAACTTGATCAATCTTGGATTTTTTATTCTCCTCCACACGCTTCTCATGAATACTCGTGAATTCTTCGGGGTAAAAGAAACCATCGATAGCTTTGTCTTCGAGATCGCACAACGCATACACATACAATCCCTGCCGATGTAAAACTTTTTTGGTACAGAAAATTTCTTCACTCCAATTTTTCTCGTAACCACTTTCGAAGGTGCCTTTAGTTCTACTGATTCGAACGTAATATCCGGGTTTGTATTTATATCTTGTGAAACGTCTCTTTTCACGTCACTTTACGCCACTAATTGTCATATTGCGCATCGCTGTAATTTTATACTGAAGTGTATAGCATGATTGTACGCATAAACCACTTGTTGTAGTATATCGATGTAACGATGAGCATTACGATGTGTGAATTAACGCTACCTCCGCTCCTTCAGAGTGCGATTAAAACGCTCGATAATCGAGGCTTTTACATGCGGATTACGAGAAACGCGAAATTGTATGTTTTCATCTTTGAGAAATTTTTGGAGTTCACCACCGAGGAATACTTTTCCGCGGTCGGTTTGTAGTGAAACATGTGTACGACCATCGTTACGCTCGAAAATACGTTTAAATACCTTTGTTACCTCGCGCACAGTTTTGTCCAGGAAGGGATCGACCCAGGCGTATTTCCTGAAAACGTCAATTACCATAGTTAGGTAAGAGACGTTGTCGTTATAACTTCTCAATGAACGTAAATCCACGAGTTCGGCCTCTGAGACATGGTCAATATTTATAACATTGTAATGCAGTCGTGGAAAGACACGGTGCACGGGTCTACGAATGGTATAACTATCCTGCTGAGTCAGCCAGTCATACACGGTGTCTGCCTTATTTTTGCTACTGATTAAACGTCGAGCACCAGCGTATCCAGCCGGATGCGAGGGATCATAGTACACTTTTTCGAAAGTCATCTTCTACCGCTGGTTCTGCAACTTGTTCTAAATCTTTCTACACTTTTCAAACACTTATAACTTTTGTTTTCCGAAGTTTTCAAGAAGTATTCCCAGGGTGTATAACGTCGCTGTCGTCGTTGGAATTATCACCGATCGCATCCACATTCACGGAATGCGTGTCGTTATGCTGGAATATCTGATTACCTTTTCTTGGTCGTTTAGTACCTTTAGATATGCCTAAATCCCACAATGTAATGTTTCCTATGAATGCACGGGGAACGCTCTTTGTTCGTAGACTAACGATAAACTCGCGTCTGCCTGTTGCTTTAAAGTTTTTTCTAGCTCGTACTGCATCGTTTATAAGGTCGACATATTAGAATTTGGAATGGGGATACTGTCTATTGTTACACATTCTTTTTTGTCTCATCTTATGCTTTTTGATTCATCACTCGTGGGCTTACGTAAAAACTGTAATAGCGCAGTCGCTCGGCGTTTGTACATATTTGGAACGCTACTAACGATGTCAGTATCGCTCGTGGTTTCTGCATTATCTACGTTAGACGATGTTTCAGGCAATGATGGAAGCGCTGGTGAAAACGATTCATTTTTCGTACCAGCGAGATATAGATAACGCTGCAACACTCGTAAATACTCTTTTCATTTACTAGCGTCGACTGTACCATATTTGTTTGATTTTTTATTTTTGTATATCTCAGTGTCTAGTCTTCAAACAGGATCACCCTGGGTCTGCACTGTTTTCTCGTTAGCTGCTGGTGCATGATAATTCCCAGAACCGACCATAGGTATATCATCGTAACGACCGTCTGCATTACTATTTCCATCGTTTACCTCGGACATTGACACTAAAAACATTTTTTTCGCATGCTCCTTTACGAGGATGATTAATAATTTTATCCTTAACACAGTGTTGCTTTCGCAATCGTCACTACCACCGAACAATTTACTAAATAAAATTGTGATTATCACAGCCAGTAAAAGTGGTAAAAAAGCACCACCCCCTTTTTGAATTTTAAACCATTTCTTCGCTCTCCAATTATATTTCCGCTACTTACGAGCGACTGTACTAACACCACTACCACCACCACCACCACCACCACCACGTTATTTTGTCACACATCCTGAGACAAGCTGTCGAAGTATATTGTTATATTTTTTTAAACGCATTTTAACACTTAACTTGACACAAACAACTCCTTGTAAAATGTTTAACGCGCATTCACAGATGCAATTGATTAGAGGTTTATCAGCATTACGCAATATTGATTTTCGCTGTTTTATATTTTGATGACAAATAGCGTTTAGTAGGGCTATATAACGTTCATCGAATGGAATGTAATGTGTATTTTTTTTCGCTCTGGTGCTATCCCTCATTATTACAGTTTCACATTACGTAGATGTATTCGTTGAATGCCCGAGTCTGTGTGTGATGCATACACGACTTATATCCATTACCGACTGATGTGGTGTCTACTTGTGCTTCCAATTAAATACGTTGACGAGTGTTTTTCGGCATGTAGACCAGCATTCGTGGATCATAGGGAAATATCATTGTACGACATCGACAATAATTGGGCGTCGATTATTTAAGATCTAAGAGTAGATAACCGTGTAGCTGTGCGGTAGCATCGTGATATGACTTGGTTAAAAATCGTGGATTCTTGGGGTATACGTGTCTCGCTAGATGTGTAATTTGTGCTCGATCACGTGGATTTTTAAATATCACCATATCATTGGCGTTTAATGATATATCACGTTGTCTATGCCCCTGATAGAAAATATTTTGTGTGATGAAAATCACACTAATATTTTTATGATGGCTACCTTTTGTGAAAAAGTCGGCAATTGTATTATTTGAGGATTCGCGCATTAAATCATCGATGATAACCGATTTTTTAAAGCTATTATCGCTTGAATGATCCTCCTGTTGCGGTAGACCCTCGTTAAATTCAATATTTGGGATTTTGGATTTTTTATTACTGCTGGTCTTATTGTTAGTAATTAACGATGACGATGGTTGTTGTTCACATGTGTTATTCAGAGCAGCGATATTAGAATCGAGAGTATCTCCATAATAAAATAGTATTCGGTCAAATTCAACGTTGCTCATTGAATTCAGAAACTTTAGAAATTTGCTCACGAAAACTGTTTTCCCACATCCGGTGGGGCCACAAATCAGCGACGTCCACGGGTGTTTCCAGCGTACATCCATTATTTTTACTTATGAAGTGTGACAAATCCACGATACTATTGATAATGATGACGGTAAATATCGTAGAGCAACGAGATGCAAAATCGTATACATCAAGTACACAATAAGCGTATTATCCAGCCGGGCGACGGATCGCGACGGCGGCGGTGCGTACCCACACGTCGTTATTAGCTTATTAGACGTGTGCGCGGGTGCGGTTCAGCTTAAACAGACACACGCTCGCCTGCTCATAAGCTTATGAGCGGGCGTGTGTCGCCGCGGCACATGCGCACAATTTAGCTTTTAAAGCGCATGTGTATTCAGAAGATTGTGATTTTTTTGTTTTTTGTTTTTGTTTTTTGAATTTGACGTCCATTTTAAATACATTTTTCAAAGCAACTATTAATGATGATGGTGAGTAAAAAACACGTTTAAATAGAATACATGTTTTTATTGTAGAGAGTTTTATACATAAAAATATTCATAATTTCAATTTATACTGAGACGAGACACGAGGTTATCGACGAGACACGACAGTGAGTATTTAAAAAAAGTAACGCAATAACTACCTTAACATCTACAAGTAGTGAAATTAATTATTGAATAACCTCCTACAACCGTTATTCGATCATTCTTCAAACGGTTTTGAAGCCACCAGAGAAATGTCTGTGATTAATTTTTTCACCGCCTGTGTTATGAACGGAACACAAAATACCTTCAACTCCAGGAACAATATATCGAAATGTTCAAGGAATGAGGGATCGACTCTGTTACGGGCATAATTCGTAGAATGGCTTTTTAAAAAGGAGTGATTTCTATACCGTAGTATAGTGTCACTGTCTCTTCTTTTATTGATACTATACAAATGATTTCTCAAAACAATATTTCTAACTTACCCTCGTGGTAGTCTTGGAGAGGTCCGTACTGGAGTCTTGATGGTAGTAGACTGCTTGGTCTGGGCCGAAGACGAGTATATATAGGCCGGCGATATCTACTGAAGTCCAAGCTATGGTGAAGAAGCCTTCCCAGTCGTTGTCGAATTTCTTTCGTCGGGTATCAGATGTTACCCAGACTGGGTCGCCTATTTTGTAAATTGGCTGAGTTCGACAGATGTTTTTATAGTGATATTCTTTGCTACGTTCTTTTGCAGCTATGAGTTTGTTTCTTGCTCTTTCGATTGTTTCGTTGTGCAGTTTTTTCCATTTTTCGATCAACTCGTTATACGTTAGGTTATTTGTGGAGTCGATTGAGGAGGGTAGTCGAGCTGTTCGTCCAAAGGTGAGTTCGAAGGGCGTGTGTCCGTGGCCTTCGTGTCTTGATGTATTATATGCGAAACCGATGGTTTGGATATTTTCGACCCATCTTTAGTTTTTATCTTCAGTGGTTACGGAGGCACGTATGAGATCGCGTATCACAGCATGTGTTCGTTCTAGTGAGTCGTTTGATTGTGGGTGGTAAGCTGTAGTCTTGATTGGTGTTACTCCAAGACTTCTTTCGAATTCTTGCATTACGTTAGACAGGAAGTTTTGTCCTTGGTCCGTGAGGATATTCTTTGGTGTCCCGAAGGTGTAGATGTAATGCTGAATGAGTGCATTTGCTATATGTTCTGACTATGTTTGTTTTAATGGTACCATTACTAAGTATTTGGTAAAGGTATCTTGAATGGTTAGAAGATATTTAGTGCCTTTGGTGGTTCGAGGTAGTGGTCCGAAGATGTCGAGGGCTATTTTTTCGTTTGCATCTCGT
Source organism: Cylloceria caligata (assembly GCA_963942595.1). Taxonomy (NCBI): domain Eukaryota; kingdom Metazoa; phylum Arthropoda; class Insecta; order Hymenoptera; family Ichneumonidae; genus Cylloceria; species Cylloceria caligata. The sequence continues at coordinate 37,784,218 of OZ012710.1, forward strand.
GGGGTATCGGTGATTACTGCTGGAGCTTTAGGCCTTATACGTGTTAGTTTGGCCTGTTCGCAGCTAAGGAATTTTTTGATGAATCGGCTCATCTCGTTCTCCATTCCTCTCCATTCATTTTCTTGTGGTGAATTGTAGGGTGATTTAGATTCCTTAATGATTCCTTTCTCGAACATTTCTGTCTGTTGGATAATCAGCTGGCGCACGGCGATCGATATTCGCCGTGCGTCGACCTGTTGCTGCGGTGTAGCACGCTGCGTTCGACTACACCGGAGATAGCCGAGACCGGGCCTCGCAGAGCCGAGGCTGTAGCTCGCATGCATGCCGCGTTAAGCGAAAGGTTATCTCTCTCGCTTGACTTCGGTTTCGCTCACCGGCTATCTCACTCATTTGACTCCAGCGCTCAACGACGATTTCGTATCACGCAGCCATGTTGGAAAAATTAGACACTTTTTCGTGAAAGCCACTGGACAGCGCACGCATCCTTGGGACTCTCGCATTTTCGTAGCTTTTTCACCGGACCTTCTCAACCTCTGTGCTCACCAGGACTCAAAATAACGGTAAGCGTTCACTGGCATAATTTAGCATAATTCACTGTCGGTGAGGAGTAGAGAATAAATCGGTGCATCCTCATAAAGTCTCACCCTGTGGCGTGCTCTGCAGCGTAGGCTTCACCACGTTTTCACATCACTTGTTGCACACTCAATTAATATAATTGCGTATGTTCTTACTAATTCATTGTGCTTTCCCAAAACCGAGCTTACTGGGAAAGCACTGTGAATTTATTCCTCTCATTTTGTGCATCCTCAATCTAGTTTTGTAGCGTGCTCCGCAGTGCTGACTACGTCACGTTTCTCACATCTTACTTACAGCACTCAAGCAATAAAATTGCAAGTGCTCTCACACATTCTCTGTAATTTCTCTCATATAAACTTGCTGAGAATTTATTGGGAATAAGTGACACATTCTACGCACTCATTTTTCTCATTCCGTGGCGTGCTCTGCAGCGCTGACTGCATCACGTTCACTGCACAAGGCAAACACAGCACACAATTAATATAACTGTGTGCTTCTCAAGTTCTGTGACTTAAATTTAATTTATATTCTTTTGTATTTTTGTTATACCAGGTGTATGCATAAGTTTTTTCCGGTTTAACTAAGAGATGGCGCCAGCGAAAAGTACGCAGCGTATTAATTTGACACATACGTCATTTTGTTCGTCTGACATTAACCTACAAACACACACAAGTTGAGTCCGCCAAAAACTAGCGTCTTTGTTTTATCGTTCAGTGATCATGTCGAGTTTTGTGCCTGAAAAAGAACATTTGCGGCACGCATTGCTTTTCTTATTTAATCAAAAGAAAAAGGCTGCTGAAAGTCAACGTTTACTGGTAGAAATATATGGTGAACACGCTCCATCGATTAGAACATGTGAGACATGGTTTCGACAATTTAAAAGTGGTGATTTCAATGTGAAAGACAGTGAGCGCTCTGGTAGACCACAAAAATGCGAAGACGAGCAATTGCAGGAGTTGTTGGATGCTGACCCAACTCAAACTCAACGGCAATTAGCAGAAGCATTACATGTGTCACAAGAAACAATCAGCAGACGTTTACGAGTAATGGGGAAGATCAATAAACTCGGTAAATGGGTCCCACACGATTTGAATGAACGTCAAATAGAAAATCGCAAAGTCACTCGCCGTCTCACACAGCAAAAGCAGTGAAAGACACCTTGAAATCGCTTGGATGGGACATCCTTCCGCACCCGCCGTATTCGCCAGAGCTGGCGCCATCTGACTATCACCTCTTCGCATCATTGGGGCACGCGCTCCCAGAGCAGCACTTCAGCAATTTCGAGAAAGTTGGAAAATGGCTCGACGAATGGTTTGCCGCAAAAGACAAGCAGTTTTTCTGGCATGGTATTCATAAGTTAACTGAAAGATGGGCGAAATGTGTAGAAGCCGATGGCCAATATTTTGAATAAAACAAAAATTAATTTCCCTTGAAAATTACGTGTTTTTTTTTACCAAAAACCGGAAAAAACTTATGCATACACCTGGTATATTGTTTTTGTATTTTGGAAGTAGAATAAACCACTTTCTCGGTATACCATCTATGTGTCTGGCTTCTTTGGACCCTGTCTTGAGTGAGGTTTCATGATTTTCAATATCTTCGCAGATTCATTAAAACTTTATACCAATATTGTTGAAGACCAAAGGAAGGCGACTGTATATATCTCACCCCTGAAAACCACCCCCTTAATCCCCTAAAAAAATCTTATATATAAAAATGAATGTTTGTCTGTCTGTCTGTCCGGCTATACAAAGCTACACGCGTTGACTGATTTCAGTCAAACGCACAAATATTGTTAAGAGCCTAAGGAAGGTCACTGGATATATCTCACCCCTAAACCCCACCCTCTTCACCCCCTAAAAAAAGATTCTTCAAAAATATTCACGCGAATTAACTGATTTCAACCAAACCTTACACAAATATTATAGCGAGTCTAAGACGGGTACGACAAAGGTCGTACTGTATACATATCCACCCACTTAAACCCCTAAAAAAAGATTTAGTATAAAAATCCACACCCCTTGACTGATTTCAACCAAACTTTACACAAATTTTGATAAGTTCTAATGGAAGGTCACTGTATAAATATAGCTCACCCCTTAAAATCGCGCCTTCATCTCCTAAAAATAGTTAGTTTTTCTGCCTTAACCGATTTAAACGAAACTTCACAAACAAAATAGAAACTCACTCACTCTATATATCTCACCCCATAAAACCACCCCCAACGAAAACAATCTTTATCTCCCACTGAAAGTAATGTGGTTTTTTTCAACTTCTTTAAACACTGATTTAGCTGTTATTGCCCGTATGATGTGGCACTCCGGCAACGCCGGGTAAATCAGCTAGTAATTTATAATGTTAAGACAAACGTGGGTTGATAATTGAATTTATACAGTAAAAATAAACGGCGGTTTATAAGTCTTTCTGCCCGTTGCGTTCGCTAGGTAAGAGATTTAGCATGCATACCATCGGTAAGTAGCTGGCCGTTGCTTGTAGTATCCGGATTAGCTTCGGATTTACTACTGAGTTGGTCGATACTCGCTTCTGACGTCACAAGCCCGTTGGTGGGAGTAGAGTCCCCGCCTGGTACTCTTTGAAGGCCGAGTTGCTCGTCCACCTGACCGCCGCTGCGATCCGGCGTCAGTAGGATGCACTTTGGGTGCATGCGCAGCTATATCAGGGCCGCCTTTTATATTTTCCCTGAGATTTCCTGATTTATACTTAAATTATTTTCCTATCTTATTCCCTATGCTATAGTGTACTTTCTATCCTCTTTAGGTTCTTTAGAATTGTGATATTATATCTCCGTTATTTAATATGTGTGGAGATTATTTTCGTCTGAGCCTGGCCTGTTGGATCGTGCTATCCTCGGCTACTAGAGAGATAGAGATAGACCGCTTTGTTGATGTTTGGATGGCCCGTGGTGCGTTGAACTCGAGCCCAGTACCGACTCAGCTGCTTCCCGTCTAGTATGTGTTTGGTAACACAGCTGGGCTCTCCATGTATCAGTGTGGCTGCAGCTAGCGAGGGCTCGATTGCTCTTCCTTCCTGGACTTCTGCGTTGGCGGGACCTGTGAACAAAACTGTTCCCCGAATGCCGAATTTCTGGTTTTTTTATACCAGTATCCCCTCTGTCCAGCCCATGCTTCTGGTATTGCTATAACTGGTGGCGGTCCTGTAGCCCATCTCCTGTAGCCCACTAGTAGCCTTGGTCTTTTTGAAATTTGTCATTGGTTTTTAATTCTCCACTGGTGCTTTCCAAATGAGTAACGGAACTTGGTCTCCGACGTGCCAGCCTACATGGTGTGAGTGACGCGTGGTAGCGGCGCTTCGTTGTGTGTGTGCCGCGCGTCTTGAGTAGTCAGATATAGGCCGGTTTTACTCGGTGTGTGTAACGCGCGGTAGCGGTGACTTGGTGTGTGCACCGCGCACTATTAGATAGCCAGTACGTTACAGTACCTACGGTGGTCGATAACTCGCGTGAGTGATTGGTTTGTCATCTTTTAGTTTGATCACGTGTTCTGTTGATGGGGAGCTGGGGAGTGGGTCTCCTGGTAGTGCGAAGAGGTCGTCATATCGTGATATTATTTGTGCGATTGGGGCCATTAGCTTATCTTCGATGTGTGATAACCGGGCATTTTCCATTAGTAGTTTGATTCTTTCTATTGACGGCCGGTGTCGAGCGTTATGTATCTTTACTGCTTTGCTCTGTACGTTTTCGGCGGGTACGTTTAAGATTCGATCCGAGGTGTTTTTAATTGGTACCTTGATTTCGTGATTCTTTACTCGGTATAATCCTTCTTGTATCACTGGGTGATTTATAATAATTGCGTATCCTTTATTCTGACTGGTTGGTATAGTCAGGATCTTGTGTGTTCGAGGTGGTACGTTGTAACCTGAGTCGTGTAGCGGGTATTCTTTGTCGTCAAGTCGGAGTGATGTGTTGGAAAGTGAGAATTGGAAACTCTCGAGGAATGGTCTGCCAATCAGTGCTTCTTCTTCTAGTGGAAAGTCGTCGGGTACTACAGCGAATGGTATATATCTTCCGTGTCGCACTAGGTGGACTGTATCTGTGGTGACAAGCTTTTCATTTCCCATATGAAAGGCTCGAGTATCTTTGCGCATGTGTTCGTAGTTCACTGGGTGGATCATTCCGAATTTCACGAGGTTGAGTGATGCTCCGGAATCGATGAGGTATCTTCTTTGTCGGCTTGTTCTGCCCAGTCTCCATAGGCAGTTCCATAGTATTGCTCCTGAATTCCATTCTAGGTTAGCTCTTTAGCGGGAATATGTATAAGGAATTCAGCACATAGAACATCGATACAGTTTTTCACATAAACGGCATAGCTCCGGAGCCGGTCGAAGCGCTCATCGACACACGGCATTACGATGCATAGTCCGTCAAAAGATTTCTTTTGCATCACTATAGTCGGTGAATATATGTTTTTCTTCTTCTTCTTCTGTGGTGGTGGTTCTACCTGTGTATTTTCATCGTTAAGGTTGACGTCCTCGGCGACCACCTCGTCTTTAACTTGGTCGAAAACAATGGATCTTGAACCAAACGAGGACGAAAAGTGAATCTCGCAGTCATCGATGTTGAGTGTTTTACGGATGCGTTGATGAGCTTTCCAACCATAATTCGTACAGTCCCCGAAATATGATGCTATTTTGGTCAAAGCATCGTATAGTTTACCCTACTTTGTAGATTCAAGGGCGATGCCACCCGACGAGTTATTATGCTGCAGCTTACCGACCGGTGTAACGTCACTGTTTGCGCCTACCGCAAGACCCACGGTTATCCTCTTTGTTTCCGAGTAGTTCAAATTGTATGTTGTAGCAAGCAATAACGGTGCTTCAAAACGTTTCATGGTTGATTATAAATACAACAGAGCGACACGGAAAAATTAATAAATGATCGGGTATCTAGCGACGATAACTGTTTTTCGTAGCTTGTCACGGGCCGGACTGCCACCCGAACCTCTCTACAAATGTTTTTATAGACAGGTGTGAATCGTCTCATATGCTGGAATGGTGGGGGAAACCGTTTACCCCACTAACGTAACCTTAGTAGAGCATATAGAGAAATTATACTTCTGTATACTACAAATTGTTTATTATATTACAAATTTATTATATTACAAATGGATATTTCATGGCATAACATTTGAAACCTTATAGCAAACCCTGCCCTAATGTAGGTACGCTTCAGTGATGGTTGAAAAAATTTTGCATATTAATGAGTCTACAGTAGATGGAAAACACCTGAACGTAATACGTATAAGAATAAATACCGAATTTTCGTATTGTGTCTACCTCTGCGACAGAGTATCTATGACTCGAGGATCAGCGCGGTCAGTACGGTCGGCTGTAAATAGGTATAAACAGGCGCCGCATTGTATTGACGATATACAAATTCAATAGCACGGGTCTGTAGATTTGAACATAATTTATTACATCGCGCGAGGGTTTTCAGTTTTCCATCAAAGTCTGGTAACTATCGATGTCGTAGCAGTAAGGGGTGATTGACAATGACACAGAGACGTTTGACGGCTGTACCAGTTTGCATAAGTAAATATGACTATAATTGGTATATGTATATGTAAAAAGAGTAGCAAGAACGAAAAATTTCTCGTAATATATTTTTGAAAATGAATTTGTTATAAGAAAGTATACTGCATATAATTGTATAAAAAAGCTAGTCCACGTTCACAAACGTATATTTAAATATGTAAATGTTGTGTATTTTGTCAATACACCCCGCTGATGGAAAAGCTGTCGTAGAATTAGAGTTAATTGACTTGTATACGCGTGTTACAGATGTATATATTGTATAAATGTAAATGGAGACTGCCTATTTTGTCAATACAGTCTAGTATAAAAATGGCAGACGCTTCGTATTTACCGTATTTTAAATAGATATCAAAAGTGCATATATAAATGTAAATTAAGAATGTCTGTTTAGATAATGCAGCTTCCTTGGAGAAAACGGAAGGAGTGTAGCGCTTCATGTTTACATTGTACACAAAGTGATAGTACGAATTAAATCATCTTTAAGAAATAGTAGGCGCCTACGCTGGTTGACACTGAAGCGGCATTATCGTTTTATGAATGTCTGTTTAGACAATGCAGCTTGTTAGAGAAAACGGTAGGCGTGCATGGGTCATGTTTATAGCCTTTCTAAAGAGGTAGTACGAAATAAATTATCCTTATGAAATAGTGTACGCCTGTGTGTACCCCAGCCCCTGTGAAGACACTCTGACACTGTACAGGGGCTCAACGTTGCTATCCTTCAAATTTTTCTCCGATTTCTGTGTTAAAATATATAGAGGGTAGTGGGGATATTCGAGTTAAATTATAAAATTGCGTGAAACAGCAGTTCTCGTATTATTCAACGTTCAAACGTTCTAATACTCTCATCCTGTCAGTGTAGCATCATTATTTCACGATTTTTCAAAATGGATTCCCGTATACATTTCTTCTGGCTGTAGTGCGCGCAACGGCCCGCGTATTCATACGTCGCGAACCACGATTGGTGCGGCGCTTTACAGAGCGCTGCTACGTAAATATCGCGAATTTTACGTTCCAGCGTCTCCTCGATGAGTTTAGTGAAGTGCTGCTGCTTGGTGGTGTAGAAGAAATTACCGCGGCTTACACGAGTGGTACGCTGCAACGAGCACCCAACTTCATCCAACAACATGTGGTTGAGCACCTTGCGCGCCATGGAGGCCTCTTACACAGGCCGCTATGTGGCTTAATTATGGCCGTCGAAAATCGCCATGGTAAGTAAAATTTGTCGTCTTTAAAGAAAAAAGTTTCGTGATGCGCTTTTTTTTTTACTTTAATTTTGTATTTTTTATTTCATTAAAATTTTTTAAATCATGCCAAAAATAACTTTTATTATTTAAATATTTATCAATCTAAAAATGATTGAACGACTAGAAGATACATTTTTTATCGTCTTTTGTATTTTATTAAAATTTTTTTTATCTAGCAAAAATAATTTTTTGATTTGAAAATTTTATCATTGTTTACAAAAATTTGATAACATACATTGCCAGCGCCAATAAGTCTATGGACCAAGTTTTACTTTGATTCGTTGACGAAAAGTGGATTAATTTTTAATTCACTTTCATTTTGTCTCGCAAAAATTAATATACTTTCATCAATCAAAGTGAAACTTGGTTCATAGACTCGTCAGCGTCGGCAATGTATTTTATTCAATTTTTGAAAAAAATATTTTTTACGAAATTAACAAGATTTAATAAAACGACAAAATAGAAATAAAAAACAAAAGAGTGAAAAACAAAACGTTTTTCTTCGAAGACGTTAAACCCCTTCAATGTTTATACGTAAAGGATTTCTACGGAAAATTATGTCTTTAAGGGTTGGTTTTTATATTCTGAGAATTATGTATAATTTTTCCATACAGCTATGCGTTCACTACTTGCGTCAAGTAGCAGCGAGAACGACGCTGGACCTTCCAGGGTTGACTCATGCGTGGCGTCACCATCGTCACGCACTACATCGCCTAGCCCCGACGATGACGACGCCTCAATGTCGGGCGTATCAGACGACGGTGACGACGATATGTGGTTCATCGCGGCTGATGATAACGACGACGACGATGAAAATAATGAACTGGGACCAATGGAGGCCCAGGAGCCCGAGCATTTAAGAGATGCCGACGATGAGTCTATGGAGAAGAAATACGATGACAGCGACAGCGACGACAACGACGACGATGTCCTCAGCAGCCCGGCTAGCCCTGACCCAGAACAGCCGGGCACAAAGGAAGAACAACCAGTGATGGTTCAGCAGAGGCCTCTCAATATAGACGAGACATCGACAGAATCCGAGGATGACTCAGAATATGGTGAGTCAAAATAATTTTTTAAAAATATTGAGTATTAGATTATTCTATGAAAGTAAATTAATTTTCTGATAGATAATCAGCAACAAGTTGTCGTACCAGCTGTCGTGCATGAGGCCGAAAACATCCCTGATAGCCCCGAGTCACCACCGCCTCACGAGCAAAGTTTTGACCTGGACGAAGATGTGGTGGTGATTCGCATACGTGTGATACCTCACTATTACGCAGATGGTACGGTCGGGCATGATACCGACTTCTGCGACGAGGATGATGAGCTTGTTGCTGTACGTCTGTACGAGGCATGGTGAGGACCCCCTGAAGAGCGAGCGTAAAAAATCCTCAACTCTGGATTTTTTACAGCTCACTGACCTCTGTTGCTGTCGCCGATACCATCACTGGTTTCTGCAGAGCCCTCGTCGTCGTGGTCGTCGTGGTCGTCGTCATCGTCGTCATCGTCGTCATCGTCATCATCATCGTTGTCGTCAGCGTGCTCGTCGTCATCGTCATCGTCGGATGAAGACGAATCGTCAACAGCATCATCACCACCATAACCAGCGCTTCCAGCATCGATAGTGTCGTCATCGGCATCGCCATCGCGCGAGATATGTCTCGTAAATCAAATAGATAAGGGTTTAGTTGATGCTGGGGATAATAGCGGTAGTCGTGTGGTATCAGGCGTCGATAATTCTAAGAATAATAGCCGGGTACAGCAATCCAAAATACTGAGGTTATTATCGATGATGCGGACAATATTTTACCGCCGGAAAAACGTTTTGTTCTCGCGGGTGCGGAGCGATATAAATATTTACGCCGTTTTGGAGTTTCAGCGCGACGGATGGATCTCGCGTTAGGACAGCCACTCGCATCTATAAATCCGGTCACGTGGATCCGTAACTCTATCCGATATATTTACCATTATTTTGTGAAGGATCGTGATGACACAGCTTTAATAGATGCGAATTTTGTCACTGGTGAGATAGCAGACGGTGAAGCGGGTATATTATTGAGGCCTATTTCACGGTTCACTGATGAAGCTCTATAGGCTTCGATATGTGCCGTGAATCAGAGCTCGAGGGTTCTCGCGGCCTCTGATACATTGCGATTCACCGTTACGTATGTAGCGGTGCCAACTGGTCAGGGACTCCGTGTGTTAATGGTGAAGTATCGATCCGTGATTTGTATAATACAAAACGGTGATAATTTGTACTTTCCGCGCTCGATCGTTGTAGCCCTTGCGAACAATGTACATAAACGCGAACGTAGCAAAGACTGTGAATCAACTTACTCTCGTATACGGCAAGGGGCGTCGTTCGACAAACGTGAAAAAGCGCAATCTCTTGTTCAGCAGGCTGGTGTGCAAATACCTCTAGAAGGCTGCGGTATTCCGGAAATAACAAATTTTCAAAGATACGTCATACCTTTGAGGACTGCTATCGTGGTATACGATAGGGACTCACTCGATACAGGTGTACCCTCGCTTCTCGATGGACAAACGTTTTTCGTAATGCAGGGGCTATCTGAGGTTTTTAATATAGCGTATAGTGCTATTTTTAAATACTACTCGCCTATCACCAACCTAATGGACGCGGCAGGTGGTAAAAATGATTGTATACCCGGCAATAAATCTTACCGTCGTGAATTCGAGCATCGTTGCAAAAGTGTCCACGATGCTTCGGTGTGCCGCCCTGTGTCAAAGAGTTAGTCCCAACGGTTGATAAAGAGCTCATGCCTGGTCCGGTGGCGGGTACTAATCAAACAGTGCCCCATCCTGTGAATACCGAGAGGTCGTGCGACGATTGTGGGCGAATGTTCTACAACCTCTTGTGTTTCGCCAACCATTTAAAACTTATGGTAAACCGCGTGTATGATAATGATTGTGAGTGAGTTTGAAATATTTGATAATGGTTCACATAAAATTATTAAGAACTCAAGAATGAAAACTAACTGATGTGGCAGAGCACTATAAGAGAGATTGACAAGTGCGCAGAGTGAGCGCCTAGTCAGCTTGAGTAACGCACAATAAATAGCAATGAATATAGTGCTCTGTGCAGTGAACATGTATCGTTTGAGTATTTTTAATCTGTCGACGGGTAGCAGGTCGATGCATTCCCACGTAGCATGTCTAGTGACAGATGCGAATAGTAAGATTAAGGATCCTGGTGACAAGTATAAATAATAAAATGCACTCAGTAATTAACAATAATAATTCAATGTTTATTTAATGAATTCACAGTGGTTGGATAGAAAAGGAAAATACCTGGTCAATACAAAAAAATATGTACTGTGATTTGTCTGGCCTTTGTGTTGATATACTGGCAGTGAGTGGGATCTCAGGCCGCTGAGTTGACTTGTTGATCCCGTGTGTTTGATCCAGGTTATATGGTCTGATTGTAGTGTCTGATTCGCCGCCAGCGATGGAAAGCGACCCTTGTGAGTGGTCTTGCCGCTGGGGCCACGCTAGCAGCGTTGGCCGCTTGAGTGAGCTTCGATCGAGGATGTGAGCTGATGGACAACGTGCTTGAGTGCGCGGTCGATAAATCGATATAGCATACCTGCGAGCTATACCATATGACGCGAGGTGTCAGATGATTGTGAGTGTAGCGTGTGCATGAGTTGAGTGTGTCCTTGGTAGGTGCGAAAACTGAACACCGCATAAGGCGAAACAGTTACGAAAATCTATTTGCGAGAGTTACTGCGTTTGTAAATCTTGTGATAAAAATATGAGTAATAATCACAAGATTCACGTATGCGGTGTTTATTTTTGTCGCTTGTATCATAGTTCGCATGGCTGCAATGATCGTTGTTATATGCTAATTGTCAAACCACGGAAAGAATTGGAACCGGTCACGGGACATCCTGAAACGTTATTTATATTTTACGATTTCGAAACGCGCCAGGATAAGCCGTATATTAGTACAAATACGGGAGACGACTCGTTCGAACATGTAGTTACGCATTGTGTAGCGCAACAGCTGTGTGAGCTTTGTTTCTCTGCGGCAGAGCATCTGCTCAAAAATAATCCCGTACATGAATTTGTAGATTTAACTGTGCGACCTTATACGAAATTTCGTAATATAGTGTGTATTGCACATAACGCCAAGACATTTGACAGCCAATTTATATTGCAAAGTACCGTGTAACGTTCGATTAAACATGCCAGTACAAATCTTTGCGTTTTGCTGCGAACCATTCATCGAGCCATTTTTTCACATCTTCGTACGAACCAAAGCGCTGCTCAGCAAGTGCGTGACCCATTGATGCAACCAAGTGGTAATCGGAAGGAGCCAAGTCTCCTGAGTAAGCCGCATGGGGTAGAACTTCCCAGATGAGTGCGTTCAACGTGTCGCGAACCGGTTTTGTCGTATGTGATGGAGCATTGTCATGAAGGAAAATGACTTTGTGTTGCCTCTATCGGTATTCTGGCCTTTTTTCAAGCAGCGAACGGTTCAAATCGGTCAACGGGTTGTTGGTAACGTTTAGTTTTAACCGTTTCCCCATGTTTTAACAAATCATGATAAACCACGCCCCTCTGGTCTCACCAAACATAGAGCATCGTCTTTCTGCCAAAGCGATTCGGTCTTGCGGTCGATCTGGATGGTGCGCCTAGGTCTACCTGGGATTTTGTAGGTTTGGGACTCTCAAAATAAATCCACTTTTCATCCCCTGTAACTATACGATGAAAAAACGACTTCCTTTTGTACCGAGCGAGCAAAATGTTACATGTGTTTTTGCACTTTTCCATTTGCCTGTCGTTCATCTCATGTGGTGCCCATCTACCGGTCTTCTGAATTTTTCCCATGTCTCGTAGCCGTTTGGAAACAGCTTGTTGACTAATGCCCAATTGCTCGGCGAGTTGTTTTTGTGTTTGCGAATCATCTTCGTCCAACAATGATTGCAATTCCACATCTCCGTATTTTTTTAGCGGTTTTCCACGTTCTGTGTCTGCAACATCGAAGTCACCACTTTTGAAACGCCGTTACCATCTTTCACACGTATTTTGCGATGGAGCATATTCACCATAAGCGTCTCGAAGTAATCGGTATGATTCAGCAGCAGTTTTCTTCAAATGAAAACAAAAAATTAATGCTGTTCGCGAATACGCTTTGGTCGGTATAAAGTTCCACATATTGAACACAACAACACAACACTATGCACACACTTTTTCAATTTATCACTCGTGCGCGTCTGACACTTGTTGATGACACAACAAAATGGCGCAGTATCAATCTTTATGGCACAAACTGCATTGTCTGAAATCCGCATTTCATACTTGTACATCTGGTAGATAACGGGTATAAAATCTTAAAAATTTCGATGATTTGGGCATACAAAACAACAATGCACATTCCGGGTACACGCGAGAGTAGCCTGTTTGCCGCTTATGTAAATACAGGGTGCGCCATCTTTTAAGTCGGTATGTAAACATTGAATAACTTTTAAAAAAAACAACCGATTTTCATATATCAGGTATTTTTATTTAATTTGGTCCGTTACAATTTATTTGGCTTAGTTTTTCAATACAACATCAATCAAGTGGTCGCCTTTATTGGCCAAAGCAAAATGTGCCTTTTTTGCTGCGTTTTCCATCACTTTTTCGAGCATCTCGGACGGTATAGCGATGATTTCGGCTCGAACGTTTGCCTTGCGCCCGTCAATGGTCTGAGGCTTGTTGGCGGATACTTTCCTTTTTAAATAACCCCACAAAAAAGAATTCCGGAGCGGTCAAATCTGGAGATCTGGGTGGCCAGTCAATGTCGCCATTTTTTGACATCACACACCTAGGGAATTTTCGTTGCAGAAACTGCATAGTTTGATTTGCACTGTGGCATGGCGCATCGTCTTGTTGAAACCAGTAACCGTCCAGACCTTTTTCACACATTTGTAGGCAGACATAATGAACGAACATCCACCGATATCGATTCCCATCCACTGTTTCGCCTTCTCTGAAGAAATATGGTCTAATGATGGTTTTGGCGCAAACGCCGGCCCGAACAGTCACTTTTTGATCATGCAATAGTGTTTCTTGGATCTCGTGTAGATTGTCCGTTCCCCAAATGTGGCAGTTTTGTTTGTTAAGAGAATGTGAAATGGGCCTCGTCGGTCATTAAAATTTGCTTCCAAAAATCAGGTTCAGTGTCACCATTCGAGCGACTGTTTGGCCGTGTTCCAAGCGACGCGGACGGTCTGTCGGCAATATTCTTTGAGTCATTTGCACTTTATACGGAAACAAATTCAAATCATCCTTCAAAATGCGCCGCACAGTGGACGCAGAGCCCGAAATCGTGGCAGTAAATACAAATAACCTCCGATCGGAATGAAAATTAATATGCAGGGGTTTTTAAGGTCGCTTATTACGAATCCGAAAGCCAAATTATTGTAAACAAAATGGCCGATCCAATATGGCGGACATGAATGTTAAAAAGGTGTCCGATCTTGACAAAAACTGCTATATGTGGGTTTTGAGGGTCGCTCATTACGAATCCGAAAGCCAAATTATTGTAAACAAAATGGCTGATCCAATATGGCGGACAAGTATGTTAAAAAAAATTAAAAATTTTCAAAAAAACTCCCTCCTGCCGTACCACTCAAAAAAGGATGAAATAATTTACTTATTTAGTATGACGTTTTCGTATACAATGATATATAACTTGCATTAGTTATTTGAATTTTAATTATTATAATTGAATTGAACAAAATTGATATACGCGGGTTGTGAAAGTGACTGATTGCGAATCAGAAAGCCAAACAATAACGTAGCGAAATTATCGTTCAAATTATCCTTTATAATAAGATATAATTCTTTCCTCGTCAAATGTACTCCTTCGTAATGGGACCCTGTAATAAAGACATAAAATTGTATAGAATTTGTGTTGAAGGATCAGATAAAAATTTTAATGAATTTTAATTATTGTAACAAATAAGTAGCCGCAATAATTATTCGTATTTTTTTTTGAAAAGTACATAAAAAACAACAGTTATGAAAAAAAAATTGAATTTAGACTATTATGAAAGAAGTTATGAGCAAAAAAACATAAACAAATATTTTTTGAACGGGTGACCAAAAACATCTCAAAATGTACCAGAAGCCGATTTTTGATGAGTACATGAAAATATGACAAAATCAAGGGGAAAAAAATTGAACTGTCCGATTTGGCGTGGAATGCCCCATATATACCTATATATATAATAAAAATGTATCAAATATAAATAAAATGTGACGATTCAAATTAATTACTTTAGTATATACTTACATATATATGTATTGTTGTATGTCTACAAAAATAGATATATAAATGATTTACTTGAATTTGTATTTTGTATATATATATGTATATATATATATATTATATATGGTATATGTATGGATATAGTCCTATTGCTCAAGTAGCAGCTGTTCAATGGCCCCATGGCATGGCGTATGGCGCCGCGCGCGCGTGCACGGTCGGCAACCGCCTGTTTTACGTTGCCAAAAACCATAACAGACAAAGTTAGGCAGCTCTAGGCAGCTAATTCCTGTTAATTTCGCAAGTTTATATAATAAACTAAAGGCCTAGACATTGGCTGTCGCAGAATATGGCAGAAAGTATAACTTTTCGGATAGTTGAAAATATAAGTTTACAAAATTCTTTCACTTTATTTATGCAGTAGTTTATACTACACTTCAATAATTTACATATTTATTTTAAACTCAACCAATGTAAAAATATCTTCTACATACCTCCAGAAGTCGTATCCATGTCTCCGGATCGATTTAAAACACTTCACTTTAAAGTTATCGATTTTATAAGTCACGGTAGTTTTCGCTCGTTCAGCGCGCGATGCGAACACTCGTCTCGAAGGCTAACTTCCAACTGACGCAGTGACGAAGGTATACGGTGAAAAAGGTTCCCCTTTTACAATTTCATACAGCCATTAGTCCTCTACCTGACTGCCTGCTCAAATATCCCGATTGTAAAAATTTTTTTCTGACTTTTCTGCCACGATTTCGGGCTCTGCGTCTACTGTGCGCCGCAAAGTGGTTCCACTGATGCCAAAATGCTGAGCACGGTGACGATACGACACATGTGGGTTCTCGGCAACATTCTCTCTTACCGCTTCAACCAGTTCATTGGAACGTCTTGGGCGTTGATGAACGGCACGTGGACGATCTCCCACTGTCCCGTACTCAACAAAATTCGACACCAACGACAAATAGTGTTGTCAGACGGTGCTTGATGGCCACGATATTTTCGACGATATGCACGTTGAGTTAACACAACTGAACGACTATTTTCAATGTCCAGCGTCACTATTTCGGCGCGTTGTTTCGGTGTCAAGCGATTCATGGTTAAAATTGTACTGAATTGACGTTTCAAAAACATGCCTACTCAACATGCCTAGTTAATCGATTGATAAATATCAAAGTTATTCAATGTTTCATACCGACATAAAAGATGGTGCACCCTATACATTTTTGAAGATTAAACAGGAGGCAAGCGGTTGGCCCAAGCACTGTATCGACGAAGCGTCTCACGAGAATTACATAAATTATTACGAGCGCGTGGAAGGAATCCGACTGAACAACATTATCCGTAATCAGGGCTTACGCTCAGTTGCTAAGCTTTTCTTAAATTGGTTCTGGGGTAAGTCCGGTCAGCGGGATAACCTGACGCGCACGGAAATAATTTAAACTTGCGAGAAGCTATTGTTGTATTTGTACGACAATAAGAAAGAAATTCAACGCCTGCTACCGGTTAAAGACGATTTGCTATATTTGAACTGGGTATCTTGCGATGAAGCTATTGTCCCTAGCCCTTTAACGAGTGCGGTTATCGCTGCATTTACAACGGCCTTGGCCCGTCTCAAACGTTATAACTACCTCGAGCTATTGGAGAGACCGGTTTTGTACTACGACACGGACTCCATTATTTATGTGAGTACTGGTGATGATGCTTGGGAGCCCTCGGTAGGTAATCTCCTTGGTGAGTTGACCATCGAATTGATATCGGTGGCTCCGAACGCTTATATCAATTCGTTTGTCTCCGAAGGTCCGAAATTTTATGGTTATATGGTTACGACTACCGAGGATCCCAAAACGGTGGTGGACACTGTTTACAAAGTGAAGGGGATAAGTTTGAATTATAAAAACTCAGAAATAATTGATTTGAACTCAATAAGTCAACTAATAAAATCAGAAATGCCGTCGTTTAGTAATACATCAATTAACTTAAAATCCAAATCAATTCCAAGAACAACCCTCCACAACGTCATCACCCGTACAATGTACAAAACTTGTCGTATCATATGCCGTAAACGTCGCCATATTGCACAAAGATTATCACTACCGTTTGGATTTAAAGATAGCGATGCTGATGATGGCTAGAAACAACTGTGTAATATAAACTTTGTAAATATGTAAATATGTATGAATATGTAAATATGTATGAATATGTAAATACTCATACATAGTGGTGCGAGCGTGCGTGCGTGCGTGCGTGCGTCGTTCATGTATATAGTTTGTAGATCATTTTTTACAAGTGTTTTTCTACTTGTTACTTGTGTAATGTAAATATAGATACAGTGAGTGTGTGTAAATGCGTACGTTTATGTATACAGTTTCGTAAATTATTTATATTTTTTATGAATATTATTGTAGTTTGTATATATGTATGTGTGTAAAAACGATTAATATATGCGGATATATTTATATAATTTTGTAAAATAATAAAATCACGTATATATTGTGAAGTACTCACAGCCACAGACCGCGGTATTACTAAATATAATAAAATATAATCGAAAAGATGTAAGGAAGATAGGTAGAGACAGCAAACGACGAGTACGAGGGAATTTGGCTATAAAGAAAAACGGGTCGGCGACTAGTTGGCAATAAATGGCGAAGGAGGAATAAATAAAATAATAATGAAAGCGAGAGGTCCAAGAACGCATGAGCTGTATAATCGGTTCAAGCGTACCGAGGTTTGCGGGCACTAGGCTACTGAACCTGGACCTATGAAAAACTAGCTACGTCACAGCTCTGGAATTCCCTCGCTGCCGTAAACAGCAGGTCAGCGATAAGCTGGCCGGCTTGGCGGCGAGGGGAAGACGGGTAGCGCGGTAACGGCAAGATGAGAAATTATGAAATCTCGGTAGATTTAAAAATTGATGCCGATAATGACGTAGAGGGGTACCAGACGGAGGGGAAAGGCTATAGCAGAGCCTCCGCGGAGGAAAAAGCTCTCTCAGCCCGAGGCTCTAATCTTAAAAATACGTGCATTAGAAAAGTGTCAAAAATCATACAGTTATCAGTTTGCAACTTTTACCTAAAACATTCTATCGAGATACGTGCTTTTTGCCAGAAGTATAAACCAGTGAATTTTCAAAAGATTTTTATTCCTGGAGATTGTGGAGATCAGTGAAGAACAAACAGAGAAAGGCGGAAGAACAGGCGAGTCATTTAAACAATACAGAAATTATTAGTGAAATATCGATGAAATTGACATTGATCTAGAATTAGATAAGTTTAAGTGAATAGAATTAAGTGGATAAAATGAAGTGTATAGAATTAGTTAAATAGAATTAGGTGGATAGTGTTTAAGCGATTAGAGTTAACGCGCGTAGCATTATAAACCAGTATATTAAGCGAGAAGTGAATAAGCGGTTTGATTTAAAGAGTATATAAGGAAGTGAAAGGAGGGATAGATAGCTAGAAATATAGGTATATTGAGATATCGGTGAAGAGCGAGTGCGACGCGTTTAGCTGTGTGTGTGTGCGTCGAGTGAACGACTCACTACCAACGCACAAAATAATAACAGACTTCCGAGTTGAATGTACTGAGAACCTATGTCAACGTAATACCCGAAAAGAATTGTGGAAATAATCGTAGTAATTAAATAATTTAAATGAATTGTACTGGTCATCGGTAACAGGAAACCGAACGCTGACACTCTGATTTTAATTGTTCGCATCAATAAACCCTATTCTCACCTACCCAGAAGTCTAAAATTAATTATACCTGTGATCGAGCTCGAATTTCCCCTGGGAAAATGAATTTAGTATATACAAACACGTATAAAATGATTTGGAATTACTATGCATTAATTCGAAGACTTGTATTTTCTGTCTTGATATAATTAGAAAGTTCCCCCCACCATGTCACACAAATTTTCATATTCAGCTAGGACAGGTATCAAAGAGGCACTAGATGTATATATAATCGTAACAGCTGCGAAAAGGTTAGTTAAAAAAGAAACAACCGGGTGAAAGCATATTTGGCTCTCTTTCCAACTATAATGAATTGCCACTATACTTACGATCGACTGCTGTAAGGATCCCTGGAATCTCACCAAAGCGGAGCACTATTACATTACAACAAATCGGGTACGAAAACACGTATTAACAGTTCAGCACAATTTCGCCGTAACTGCAGTTTCTTATATGAAAATATCATGAACAATTGAAAAGTTTTCAAAAACAAATTTATATTCCCTAAAAAAATTTTTTAATTGAAAAAAATATTTAAAAAAAAAAGCTATGGAGGGGACTCGGTTATCGACGATGGGGCATGTTTAACCGATGGATGGGTACACAATATAATTTACCGTAAGACCCAATATACTTATCTTCCGTGGGTCCCAAATCTGCTCTAACGATAGTCGGTTACATACCTACGGTTGACAACCGATTTACTTTACCGATCGCCGATACATTTTCTCCTTATCCGGCTGCCAACATTCTATTTATTTTACCGATTGTCGGTAACATGATTATCAATAGTAGATGGCGCATCGGCAATTAGGTATGGGCCAAAATCCGCCAGATGGCGCGAGGGAACAAGCACCAATCAAAACACTGGGATAGGTGGTCTGGGGGTGGGGGCTGCTGTGGGACCAATAAGGTTTAGGGGCAGCGGCGGTGGAGGTTGTGGGGGACCAATCAGGAACGGGGGAGGGGCGGAGCTGGTTTAGACACGCCCTGGCGCTAAGGGGGACAGGGTGGTGCTACGCCCTGTCTTTCTATAAAGGGCCTCCTCTTTACTTATAATTATTTTTTTTCTACTTATAATAGTATAATAATTCGTCATCTATCGGACAGCGCAGTCTCATTACTTTCAAGACATTGATAGTATATTCATTATTTGCGTTGACCGCAGGAGAAATTTTGTTTTTAATCACAAATGACATACGAGTCACTTTAGATTTCGAATTCTATTTTATGAGTTATACGATTTCTCTAATCACACATGGACCTTCACTTCTTCATACCATGTACATGTTACACTATGAATTACCAAGAGACATATAGTTAGTGTTAACATTTCCTATCCAACATATCCTTTCCTATCCAATAAATCAGTCAAGTATAACATAACCTATACATGATAATTCATCGAATTACATAATAAATAGCTCGCCATTCCCGCAGCTCTACGTGATGAGTTGCATATTCAGATTTATGTCACATCAATTTTTAATCATGAATAGCTTGCAATTCCCGCAGCTCATTCACAGGTAAAGCTGCATTACCAGAAACAACGATATAATTACCAAACACAAAGTATCACAGCAATCGGCATTGCTCTAAACAATTAATTCACAAACTATCGTACTGTCAACACAAATAGCTAACTACGTTAATTGCAGTACAATATTCAAGAAATGTCATCACCCCGATTGGAGACATACATTCACAAATATGACTCATCACATTGACTAACTGAACAATATAAAATAATGCGTGATTTTACTCGCAGTAACACAACGCTTTATACAATAATCGCACTATCCAATGCATGTAAAGACAAACTAACAATGTAAGACTTATCTGAGTTATCCTCATACGGCTAACGGCGCAATTGCAGCTGACAGCATCGTGCAAGATGGCGGACTGCATCTAGGTAGGCACGGCGGTTGATGTATAACGTCACGTACTGATGACGTCATGCGCTGTAAGCATCAGCGTCTCAAGCGCAGCAAATTCGAATCCGTTGGCTCCGTAACGGATTTCGCTCAAGGACCGGATATATTGAAAGGCTGGACGTATATTGTGCTACCAGCACTTTGATTGATTCCATAGATTGATGATAGAGCGAATTCAACAGATAGCCTTGCGATTAACCCTTAACTGCCGTTCGTGAGTTGCATTTATCATACAAATACTCCAAAACGAGGATATGCGGGCGCACGCTCGGTCCCTTAACAGTAAATATGAACGGAATATTAATTTATCCCAGCTAAGATCGATAACTTGACCGTATCTCCAAATATAATACGCCGGCTATTCAGTTTCGTGAACCTGCTTTTCGGGCTTCGTATCTCGGTCTAACCGTTCTATTATACATGAGGCCCGGTTGCATAAGCGCTACTTATTATATATACTCTGTTGCGAAAATGTAATGAAATATTTTTATTATCTCACCGATAATTAGACGTTCTGTATTACTCTCTACTATTTAAGAATCGAGGTCGGGAATTCATGCCTCAGTGATACCGCCTCGTGCCACCCCACTAACTAGTCCTGCCGTTATCGAGTACAATCTATTGTTTCGAGTAAACGGAGCTAGGCCGTTACGTAGCTGGCGTCCTAAACTTAAAAGCATATTTCTGTTTTATTATTTTCCACTATATTTTAAGTAGTATCGATTATTATATTTACGCCCCCCCCTCTTTTTTGTTGCATTATATATTTAGTTGGTATTTAGCATCATATTCTCGCCCGTTCTTTTGCGCTATATTTCGAGCTGATATCTAGCATTATATTTACGCCCGTCCTTTTGTATTATATATGAATTATTATTTAGTGATACTATTTACGATTTATTTGGCGTTCTTACTAGAAATTGAGTTATCGTTTTCGGCATTATTACTGCAAGGCCGTGTTGTTTCTTTGGCCCCCTTTTTTGGAATTATTATTATTGTATTGTTATATTCTTCTCAATCCCCCTTTTTCAGTTGTTAGAATTACTTTGCTATCACCTCCCGTTTTCTATTTTCGAGTACTGTTATCTTTTTGTTGTTTTTTAGCTTTGTATTAGCGAATTAATTATATTTACTCTCTTTATGGTTTTCCTTTGTTATTTGTCACTTTGAATATTCAAAGTGCTGCTTATATAAGCAGCATTGTTATTTCATAAATGCCGCTGTTTAATTTTCGTTGTCGACCTGGACCATTCTTTAATTAGAAGATTCGGTCATAAAATATACATCGATTGGCAGCACCTATTTTACCCCGAGACGCCCTTTAGTATGCTACCGGCATTACTCGTTGAGTGGGTGATATTCAGCCTCAAGCATGATGATGACGTCGAATATGAAACTCTCCGCGAGGAAGCGTGCGCTAGCGATACTTTGATCGCTATACGGATACCTCCCCTTAGCGTGTGTGCGTGTAAGCGAAATTATCATAGTCCTCATCCAGATTGGAGAGCCGCCGTAGCAGTAGTCAACAGCTGTAAGAGTGAGTTTAAAATTTTATTCAAAGTATATGTACGTGTTTGATCTTATTTTTACTTCTGTCTGTTCACCAGAGTAATCATACCACCCCATTTTGCCGCCTTAGCCCCCCCCCCCCTCCATGGATGGCAAATGAGCCCATCACCCGGAAAAAAACTACGAAGTATGCAATATCCAGAAATATGAATTTCTCGTGATCGTGGATAGGGTAAACTCAATAATAGCAAGTTGAATACCAAGAGAAAGCCTTCCATCTCTTAGCCGGAGAACTGTATTATTCGAAAAAAGGGAAATTCACCGTTGTCTGACTCACCACGCGGAGGTGGACGGATAGGCCCATGGTAAATGACTTCAGCTTTTGAGGCCAGTGTTGTCATGTCTTCGAGAGTCGTATGCGTGTGTGTGCGAGCGTCAGTGCGTGCTTGTCTGTCTGTCTGGTCATGTCTGACTGTCCGATCATGTCTGACTGTTTAGTAATGTCTTTCTGTCGGATCGTCTTTAGCTTTTAGGTCGTTTGACTGTATGATCGCGTCTCTTGGTATTATCGTGTGTTACTGTGTGGTCTGACGGTTTGGCCGTATCACTCTGTCGGATCGTGTCTGCCTTGTCGTTTTGTCGTCTGGTCGTGTGTTTCGATCGTATCGTGTGTGACCATGGATCATCATCGACGTCATCATCGTGGTTGTTTGCGAGACGAACGAGACTCACGCCTCATGCTTCGTGCTATTGATCAAACTTTCGGAAATTATTTTTACACTTACAAATTATTTTCACTTTATTAAAAATTATTTTTCTAAATTATTTTTACTTTTACAAAATTTATCGAGAGTGGCTGCTCTGGCGTGCCCATGGGGAATCTGTACAGTCCGGTGCAATTCCAGATCGGCGTGAATTTCAATGTCTTGATAAGCACTTCAATGACCAGGAAAGGTTTGTGATTCAGGGCGCTGGACATCGGAAATCAGGATGTCCTCAAGTCCACTGGAGGATCGAAGAGCGTTATATTGCTCTTGCACGGGCCTTTCTCATTATGAGCTTACACAAAATAGCCACTCGCGTTGGTCTAGCGCAGGGGTCTCCAAACTTTCCAGCCTTAGGGCCATACTGATTACTCCAGTAAGTTCCGAGGGCCAAAACCATAAGCCTACAACAATGTTATGAGTAGTTAGCCCATGACCATATCAATGTAGATGTCATATTAATAATTATTCAACATAAAATTAGAATACTTCAGTAAACTAAATTTAATTTGCTATAAAAAATATGTTCTCTAAAAGGAGTTTTCAAGTATGCTAGCTCTCCGCGGGCCGGACAACATCTGTCCGCGGGCCGAATGTGGCCATCGGGCAGTAGTTTGGAGACCCCTGGTCTAGCGTACATGACAGTACGTGGCATAATTTATGATGAGGGCCTGCGACCTTATGGTGTGCAATAGGTATGTTCAAGCACTGCACCCTGGGGACAATCAAGTTCACCGAAATTTCTGTCGCTCGATGCTTCGGCCATTAAAAAGAGACCTTCGATTTCTTTAGCGCGACTTGTTCACCGACGAGGCGAGCTGCTCGAGCACGGGCATTGTGAATAGACGAAACATACCCATCTGGGCTGACAGGAACCATCATGCGATGATGATGCAGACGCACACGCACACGCACACGCACGCATACATACAGACACACGTGCGCGCGCGACTTTTGAACGTATGACAAGAGTGGCCTCAAAAACTGTTGTCATTTACCATGTGCCTATCCGTCCACCGCCTCGTGTTGAGTCACGGTAATTTTTCCTTTTATCGAATAATATAATAGAATTCACCGATTAAGAGATGGAGGGCGTTCTTTAACTGTTCAACACAAGTTCAACACTGATCATGGCCAAAAAAGAAACACAGGGGCATTGATTCGCGTTATACTTGATAATACTTGTAGATACGAACTGATTGAATTCGACGAGGTCTTATCCGAAGGAGAAAGGTGCGCTAAGAATATTTGGTAGTCATTAATTAACGTAAACCATATTGAGAGGTACCTGAGAAGCGCAATGAACGTAACCATTACCAGTCTCGATTTCTCCGCTAATCCCAGACTTCGCTGCTAGGTACAATGCATACATATTGTTTTTTCAATATCGCGTGCGCATATTAATGCCAAAGGTTGAAATTAGTCTACCAAATATTAGCGCGCCTTCCTGCTTCGATAAAGACCTCGTAAAGCACAGCCGAATGAGATTTGCCAATTTTATCAAGCAAAACGTGAGTCATTGCCGCTGCGTCTATTTCTCGGCGAAATAGTATTCTTCTGTATCCCATTTGGTCAGACGACAAATTCATTAATTTTTTCGGAGTTCAGTGATCACCAAATACTCTAATAACAAGGTTCGTCATCAACAATCGACTACGTATCGACTGAGACCGTTTCGAACCGAATTTGTTAAAAAAAAAATGTTCGGTTAACTTTACACGCAAATTTGATTAATTCATAAAAAAAGAATGTCCACCACCAAATGTTCTAATTCGGCCACCAATCGACCACCAATCGATTGGATATAATAATGGTCAAAAAATCAAAGTTTTCTGGCTAATTTTATGTAGGTGTTATGCCGCATAATATTCGATTATATTTATTTCAACATTATTTCGAAGTTATTTCTCCTTCGCTCAGTCGCAAGGCCGCTAACCTGCGAAGTAGAAAAAATGTGCTGACGTACGAAGTGAGTACAGCGTAAGCAACGAATGCGCTGCTATTGCGCGATTGCTAATTCATCAAAGGTAATTAGTAACTAGTTTACCGAAGTTAGTCTCTAAACAAATGTAAACTAAACAGGTTGGTTTCCCGTCAATAAGTCGAGAACTTATAAATTGCACTTTAATCATTTTTCACGACTTGCAATAAATATCGGAAAGTTACCGTTATTTATATTAAACGACCAATTTACTCGTTTATAATAAATTCACGCGGTTATCTCATTCACTTGAGATGCATTAAAATAGAAACTTTTTAAATATCATACCGTCGACCGTAATATTGTATTTACGTGAGTAGTAACAGCTGGGCTGAAAAGTTCGTAGGCTAACATAGAAAAAATCTTTTTTTTTATCAAATTTGATTTTATTATTCAATATAGTTGCCTTCGAGCGCGATACAACGATTATAGCGATCATACAATTTTTCGATACCATTTTTATAGTACGATTTGTCTTTAGCCTCAAAATAGGCTTCAGTTTCGGCGATTACCTCTTCATCGGCGCTAAATTTCTTTCCAGCGAACATTCTCTTGAGGTCTGAGAACAGGAAAAAGTCGCTGGGGGCCAGATCTAGAGAATACGGTGGATGCGGAAGAAATTCGAAGCCCAATTCATGCAATTTTGCCGTCGTTTTCATTGATTTGTGACACGGTGCATTGTCTTGATGAAACAGCACTTTCTTCTTCAAATAGGGCCGTTTTTCCGCGATTTCGTCCTTTAAACGCTCCAATAACGTTACGTAATAGTCGCTGTTGATGGTTTTTCCCTTTTTAAGATAGTCGATGAATATTATACCATGCGCATCCCAAAATACTGATGCCATAACCTTGCCAGCCCACTGTTGCGTCTTTCCACGCTTTGGAGTCGGTTCATCACATGCAGTCCACTCGGCGGACTGTCGGTTGGACTCCGGTGTAAAATGATAGAGCCATGTTTCATCCATTGTCACATATCGACGCAAAAATTCGGGTTTATTACGATAGAACAGCTCCAAACACTGCTCAGAATCATCAATTCGTTGTTGTTTTTGGTTGATTGTGAGCTCGCGCGGCACCCACTTTGAACAGAGCTTTCGCATACCCAAATATTCTTTCACGATATGTCCAACATATTCCTTTGATATCTTTAGGGTCTCAGCTATCTCGAATAACTTCACTTTACGGTTATCCAAAATTATTTTGTGAACTTTTTTGATGTTTTCATCGGTAACAGCCTTTTTGGGGCGTCCACTGCGTGCATCGTCCTCGTTGCTCATTTCGCCTCGCTTCAAATTAGCAAACCACTTCTCAATGGTTGATTATCCTGGTGCAAAGTCCCAATAATGTTTATCAAGCCAAGCCTTGGCTTCAACAGTATTTTTCTTCGCCAAAAAGCAATGCTTTATTAACACACGAAATTTCTTTTTATCCATTTTTTCAAACTAACAAAAGTTGCTTCACTCAAAATGCTATATCTCACAAACTAATAGTGCGACAGCTGTTAAATTTATACACGTGTCTTTTTAAGGTTAGGGCTAACTAAAAATCATATGGATTTAATACTAGTAGCGCCATCTATGTGTCAGCCTACGAACTTTTCAGCCCACCTGATATATGTTACTGGAGACAGTAGTGTGGAGGTGGAAAGAAAGATGAATAGGGCATTAAACATAGTGGAATGATGGATGAATAGGAACAAACTGAAAATGAATGCGGAAAAAAACAAATATATGATTGTGTGGAGTGTAAGAAAATAATTGAGGGGGGATATTCTACTGAAATGTTGAATAAACTGCAGATCGCGCAGAACAGAGCGATGCGAGTCATATTGCAATGCAGCCGGTATACGAAGGTAGACGATACGTTACAAGCGGTTCAGTTTATGAGTGTGAGACAGAGACTGTATTATAATGTGTGTATATTTATTTGCAAGACTGTTAAGAAATTGTTGCCGAAAGAACTGACGAGTAAATTCCAAGTTGTTAAATCTAGAACGGGTCGGGAAACGCGTCAAGCGGAAAATATTGTAATTCAATTTAGAAGAACGAGAAGTGCACAAATGAGTATTTTTACGAAGGAGTGAAAATGTATAACGCGTTGCCAGCAGAGGTCAAAGGCTGTGTAAAACTAGTTCAGTACAAGAGTATTTTAAAAGCATTTATTATAAGCGAAATTAAATAAGTCAATTGTAACGGTATTAATCGTTAACATTACCCTGAAAGGGTTTTGTTCGGACTCGAGCAGGGAGGAAAGTAATTTAGGCT
This sequence comes from Cylloceria caligata, assembly GCA_963942595.1. Taxonomy (NCBI): domain Eukaryota; kingdom Metazoa; phylum Arthropoda; class Insecta; order Hymenoptera; family Ichneumonidae; genus Cylloceria; species Cylloceria caligata. The sequence continues at coordinate 37,811,080 of OZ012710.1, forward strand.
TTAGTAATAGGTAATAGTGGGGTTTATTCAAGAAACGCAGTGTAAATTTTGTGATACATTAAATGGAAATATGAATATAAAATCTAATGAACGATCTTGATCTCTTTTTCTTGGTATTTTGGTTACCATGCGCCTTACAATACGTTATCCCCGTGCACTTGAGTGCATTTATAATCGTGTACGCTGGAGAATCTAAAGAATTTGTGAGAATCTTTTATTGAACAGATATGCGTTGGTAAATAATATGTCTTATAATGGAGATATAGCATTCGATCAATAATATACTCTATGATGTGAAAATAGACGTTGATAAATAATATAATTTCTAATGTAAAAATATTCGTTGATTAATAATATAACTTATAAAGTGAAGATAGACGTCGGTCGATAATTCTTTTTACTCGTCGCGTTCCCTGGGTAAGATACCGTAGCCCGCGTACCGCCGGTAAATGGCCGGCAGCTGCTCGTAGCACTTGGATTAGCCTCGAATTTCTACTGAGTTGGTTGATACTCGCTTATTACGTCACAGACCCGTTGGTGGGAGTAGAGCTCCTTCCTCGTACTCTATGAAGGCCGACTCGCTCGTCCACCGTAGCGCGGCTGCGATCCGGCGTCAATGGGATGCACTTTAGGTGCATGCTATTCGATATATCAGGGCCGTACCCCGTTGAGTTATCGCCTTATTGTATTTTCCCTGAGATATTCTGAGTTATATTTAAATTGTTTTCCTATCTTATTCCCTACGCTATCGTGATTTATAGGTCTTTAATATCTTGATATTTTATGTCCGATATTTTAATACGTGGGGACTATTAATTTTGTATTGAGAGCATAGCCTGTTGGATTGTGCTATCCTCGGCTACCAGAGAGAGAGACCGCTTTGTTGATGTTTGGATGGCCCGTGGTGCGTTGAACTCGAGCGCAGTACAGACTCAGCTGCTACCCGTCAAGTGTGTGTCTGGAGCTATACCTGGGCTCTGTGGGTATTGGTGCGGCTGCAGCTAGCGAGAGCTCGTTTGCTCTTCCTTCCTGGTAGCTGGACTTCTGCGTTGGCGGGACCTGTGAACAAAACTGTTCCCCGTGTGACAAATATTTGGTCTTTTTATACCAGTATCCGCTCTGTTCGTGCCATGCTTCGGATATAACTGTAGCTGGTGGTGGTCCTGTAGCCCATCTCCTGTAGCCCAATGGTAGCCTTGGTCCTTCTTTTAAAATTCGTCGTTGGTCTTTTAACGTTCCGTTATCCGTGCTTTTTAAAAGGAATAACGGGACTTGGTCTCCGACGTGCCGGCCTACATGGTGTGAGTAGCGGCGCATCGTTGTGTGTGTACTGCGCGTCTTGAGTTGCTAGGTATAGGCCGGTATTACTTAGTGTGTGTAACGCGCGGTAGCGGTCACTTGGTGTGTGCACCGCGCGTTATTAGATGGTCAGTACGTTACACAATATAAATGTAAGATAAACATGTAAATTATGTACATCAAATAGCTGAGAAAGCTAATAAACATCAATCAATCAATGAATAGAAGATAGAAGTATAAGTCCCCTACCTCTAACAGATTTCGAACGCTCTCCAATATTAGCGCAAAGGCACCGTCTGCGTCAAGACGGCAATGAAATGACATCAAAATGAGCCTCGCTCGAGCGCCAGAATTATGAACTAATAAATACGAAGATACTATAGTAAACCTACAAAACAGAATTGAAACACTAGAGAGGCAAATGAAACCTTCTATTTCTATGTCTACTAGAAGTCTGGTAGAAGTCAGAGCCTACAAAATCTCAACAATGAATACCTTACGGATGAAGAAGAACTTGAGAAGGAAGTGCAACCCAGACAAAATAAAGTAAATGTTAATAAAAAGAGAAGACTCTGCAAAACGCCATCCCCAAAGGTATCTAATGAAATATCAAAACAACCACAACATGTACCTCAAAAGGAACCCTTACCACCACCAATCAATGTGAGCAATGTTAGAGATTTTAATATACTCAGAGCTCAAGTATTGGCAGTGACGGAGAAACCAGCTCAGTTTAAAGTAATATCCAACAACGATATCAAAATAACAACGCAGTCTGAGAATGACTACCGTAAAATTAAAAACTACTTAGCGATATAAAAGAAGCTGAATCCAAGAACAAGAATAGTATATTATTTAATATGGAATACGATACTTATCTTTGTTATTTTATTATACGCGGTCATATGTTTCTTAAGAGTGATAAATCTAAGCGACAATGATTTGACCAAATTTTTGATGGAAAATTTTTGGCAGTTCGCAACCCGGTTAGAGTCAGCGCCACCTAAGATCCCTGTGTTATCGATCTCAGAAAGATCTTTAACAATCGAATCATTAATTATTTTTGTCAACTCTGATTGCCTCACTCATTCATTAAGAATTAATGAGGCAACCAGAACTGACGATTTTTTACTTTTTTAAAGAAATCGTGAAAAAATATTGCCACAGCCCGGGTTCGAACCGGGAACTCCAGAATTCTAGCCTGGTACGTTACCAATTACGCCACCGCGGCTCTAGCAACATCAATTCACGATCTCTATTTTAATGTCAATTAATATACCTTATCATTAATTATTTTTATCAACTCTGATTGCCTCACTCATTCATTAAGAATTAATGAGGCAACCAGAACTGACGATTTTTTACTTTTTTAAAGAAATCGTGAAAAAATATTGCCACAGCCCGGGTTCGAACCGGGAACTCCAGAATTCTAGCCTGGTACGTTACCAATTACGCCACCAAGGTATATTAATTGACATTAAAATAGAGATCGTGAATTGATGTTGCTAGAGCCGCGGTGGCGTAATTGGTAACGTACCAGGCTAGAATTCTGGAGTTCCCGGTTCGAACCCGGGCTGTGGCAATATTTTTTCACGATTTCTTTAAAAAAGTAAAAAATCGTCAGTTCTGGTTGCCTCATTAATTCTTAATGAATGAGTGAGGCAATCAGAGTTGACAAAAATAATTAATGATTCGATTGTTAAAGATCTTTCTGAGATCGATAACACAGGGATCTTAGGTGGCGCTGACTCTAACCGGGTTGCGAACTGCCAAAAATTTTCCATCAAAAATTTGGTCAAATCATTGTCGCTTAGATTTATCACTCTTACGATACTTATCAACTTAAAAGTGAAACACGGTATAGAGTTGTAATACGAGGTTTGCCGTCGTCTACCGATCGCGAAGAGATCAAAGCGGCGATCGAGGATCATGGTCATAAAGTAACCAACATTATCAACATTCATAAATAGTCGACAATTAATAATGAAAAAATTATTAGACACTTCCCATTGTTTTATGTCAACCTGTTGCAGGGAAAAAACAATAAGGACGTATATGAAATAAAGAACCTGCTATACTGTAAGGTGTCTATTTGTTGGATAATCAGCTGGCGCACGGCGATCGATATTCGCCGTGGAAATTATCAAGGTGGATAATGACGGGTATAGCGATGTGCTGCTGGTCGAAATTGACGAGGACGGAGATCCAGATGTAATCGAAGAAACGTGCGGTAACAATACACTAATCGGGATACGGATGCGTACCCCTGACAGTGCCCACGCTCCATGCGTGCGGGTAAACCATATTACCCGGATGCTTAACTGCGGATACTGATATGTGAGAAAGAGAGGGAGAGGGAGATTGTGCTCCGCACAGTGCACAAGTTGGTATAATATTTCGCAGCTTTTGACATTGTTTCGTTTGATGGTTCTCTGCACATTTGACACATCTGGCTTGCCTATTGCATAAGTTCTTCGTGTGTCCTAACTGTTGGCAATTTGTACACTGAGGTATACCTATTATCTTTTTAGAGGGTTCGATAGTGTTGAGAATTCCTTCCTGTTGTAGTTGGACCGACCTGCGAATATACTGAAAATTATGAGTTTTCACTTTGATTACCTACAACCACTCAAGGCACCCCAGCTCACAAGTCCTCAAACACAAGACGCCTCTTCTTCCAATCAATTCCCTAATGTATTGTACAACCTGTCCAAATTATCCTCCAGATCGAGTAATGCCGCGTATATTAGCTCCGTCCGCAGGCACACAGTATTGTCATTCGCACTACAGATCGCCTGACACGCGAAAGCTTCGACTAGCTCGCGATCTAGATATCGTAGATACATTTTTTTCTACTCTCGATGTGCGCTACGAAATACAGACTGAATGCTCTGGATGCCATTGGCGGGTATCAGGGGTGCTTAAAGATAATAACCCCCCCCCCCCCCTCTGAATCATAACTAGGTGTGCAGCGCTTTGAATGCAACGACAGCGGTTTTGCACGTGCGTATCGCTTTGTATAACGATTTGCGTATCTCTTTGCGCTGTGCCCCTAGCGAGGAACTTCAATTATAAATTGATAACATTATAATATAATTATATATTGTAACGGAACGCATTAAGGCGATCCGCTACTATGACTCACAACCTTCACCATATCCAAACCAGCCTACACAAACTGAAATAAGACATAAAATATACCAAAACAAGACAAAACACTCCAGACCGGATCGGAAGAAGATCGACCGGACGAGGAGAATAGGAAGGACGAGCAGGTACACACACAGCATTACAAATACACACCCTAAAAGTAATGGCGTCAATAAGAGGCCTGCCTAGCCAAAGTTCAAGATGGAAAACATACCAGTAGGCGTAACAACAAGAACACACCGGCCTACTAGCAAGCGTAGTAGCCCCCGCCCTACACAATCACCAGACCAAGCCTCAAACATACGGCACAACCCCAAATAGGCCACACTATCCAAAAGGCGAGAACATCGGGAACGCCACGACCCGGCAAACGTAGGAAGGAATTTATGGAACTATCGAGATGCCACGATACATAGAGAAAGATCCACAAAGTAAATCCTCATGAAACGTCGCTACGTACCCCCACTCACAAATTAAACATTAATATTAATAAAACACATAAAACCAACTTATATCGACCAAAAACCAAACGAAAAACATAGAGAAAACCATCATCACGTAGGAGAACACCAGAAAGTGATAAAAAACATATAAATCCACAAGAAATCAGTCCAAAAACCACCAAGGAAGAGATAATTAACTACAATTAATTATCCTGGACAATTAGTCGTCAACGAAACAGCAGGAAGACAGCCTACCAAACCGAGAAAGACACAGAGGGGCCTGAATCGGGAAAAAACCATAATCAAACCAGAGAAAAATCCAATAAAAACTTTGAACCTACAACAAGTAGGAGAATAACATTAGCCAGCGAATTTCAACCTCGCAGAACCCTCGTTTGAAACCCTAGAGGGCCAACGAGCGGCTAAATATAGAAATTCGAGCAATAACGGGACTCCGACACGTCACCCCGCACCTCTCTCACCTAGTGATTGAAGTGTGACAAACATCACGTGACCTACCTCAAAACACCCTCCCGGGGTCCATCCGCTAACCTATATAAACCGCGACAGGATAAGCCTCGGGGCTCTTGTCACAACTAATAAGTCAAGACGAAGTGCTGCTCGACAGCACACCTAGTACATAAGATTACACGTAAATTCTCCATGTAACAACGACGTGTTCTTTCGATCAATTCGATTCCCCTGCATTGCGCTTGGCCGTCGTTTGACCGAACGAACCGATTAGAAACAATACTAATAGTTTGGGAAACACCATGTTAAAACGAGTGTTCTTTTTCTCAACCGATTCCCCTGCATTGCGCTTGGCCGTCGGTTGATTAAACGAACTCATTAGGATACTCTGTGAGGAGTAAGGCTCCCCTGCATTGCGCTTGGCCGCCCCTACTCACAGCGTCAGGGCACACTCCACTAACGGGTCCCCACGCATGGCGTCGTAGCTATCCGTCTCTTGGAGTGTGAAGAAGCACGAGTGACACAAGGTCAAGGGAGTGGCATCCCGACTGAGTGCACCGCGCATTAGACTCGTAGGGTGTACCTGCGTGGGTGGGACCACGTTAGGGCCAGCACCAGTTACCACCTGCATCTCGCGGATACCTCAGCTGGTCTCAATTAATCGAGAACCCAATCGTACGCCTCTAAATGGCACGAGAAGGTGCTTAATTAATTGCGAATAAAAGCTTCAGTATCCGGGGTCTAGGAAGAGCTAGCTGGTCAAGCTGCGAACCCGGTGTCTCTTGCGAACAGAAAGCGATAGCTAGGGACCCAAACAATAACAAAGCGAGAAACGATAGGTAGGTAAAATCATCCACACCACACCACCACACTACACTCGCGTCCCTACTATAGAATTCTGGCACGACTATCAGTAGGGCGGAGCCTCGAGAGGCAAGTCCGCTAACGAGCAATTCGAAACCACAACATTCGAAATAGCACAACACCAGCTAACGTCCAATGATTAAAATAAGGCGAACCAGTACATCTAATGAAAGTACGAAGGAACGCCCCGTATGAGGACCAAGCCTGCGACTAGCCCCCCCCCCTTTCAAATAGAGATACACACGAATGGCCAACAGGATTCTGCCACCCTATCCTAATCGAGATCGATTAACATCAAAATTATGCCAGATTCAACGCGAACCCCTTAAAAACTTGATAAATTGAGTGTTGAGCTCCATAAAGCTGATATCTAATCACTTTATGAATTATAAAGTCAAAAACCTGATTAGAACTGGAATCTCATATATTCCACATACGTAGGATAAACAAACACGCGTACTAGCGAACGCGAACCCCTTAAAACTAGATAAATTGAGTGTTGAGCTCCATAAAGCTGATATCTAATCACTTTATGAATTATAAAGTCAAAAACCTGATTAGAACTGGAATCTCATATATTCCACATACGTAGGATAAACAAACACGCGTACTAGCCAACGCGAACCCCTTAAAACTTGGGAAATTGAGTGTTGAGCTCCATAAAGTTGATATCTAATCACTTTATGAATTATAAAGTCAAAACCTGATTATACATGGAATTTCGTAAATTCCACATACGTAGAATAAGAAAAATCGCGTACTAAGCAGCCGCGACCCCCTTGAAATTGATAAATTGAGTGTCAAGCTCCGTACCAGTGATACCTTATCACTGTACGAATATTAGAGTCAAAACCAACAGAAAAGGAATTGGAAAAGATTCCTCATAGGTAGACGTTAAGGACCGAATGTAAAGCGAGCGTGAGGGCAGAAGAACAACGAGATCGTTCCACATACCATCCTCCCTACCTTAGTTGCACTAACAATCAAACAACAGCTTCTCAAACAATCACGGGCCTTCCGCCCCGAACAAATAAAGAAAAGAATTACCCAAACAAAAAGAGAAGACCAATGATGAAAGGGTAAACAAAAACCGCATGTCTGTCATGGACAAATGCGACGAAAAATAAACCTAAACTGAGGTCTTACCAACAAAAACAATAAAAATTACTAATAACAACCTAGTATTGATTGCAAATCTAAAACTTCCACGGATCCTCTCGCTCCCTCCAGCCCAGTGCACGAACTCGGTTCGAGCAAACTGTCTCTCCACACGATCACGGTAGAGATCACTCGGAAAAAAAAAAAAACTCAAACTTAACGCGATTTTACACCGTAAACGAACTCTCGCGCATCATAACCGTATAAGAAAGAAGTGTTCAAAATCGCGAAACGTTTCAATATACCATAATTACATATAATTATTTTTTAAATTGATATAGAATTATAAAATAAGAGACACAGTATGACGAGGTATTCGTTTTTAATTAATCGATAATTTATTTTAATCACGTTACGCACAATTACCGTCGTATGCAACATCCCTGCAAACACGGTAATCTTCGCTCGGAGATTCCTCCACCGTTAAATTTATTTTTATCACTGTCCGGTCGTCGAGTGGTAAAATTATTGTAATATTTACGTACTATTCTATCGTCTCTCATTACATTATCGTTAAAGAGATTATTAAATCACGACATGGTGAATCCGCACGACCTAAGATGCAGGAATACAATACAAAATGTCCACACACATCCGACGTATTACTCTATAGCTGCTTGAGGCCGTACCGATAGAACTTGCAGTTTCTTCGTAGCCGTGCAAGATGTCGCGGCATTATCGGTAGTAGCCCGTAGCTATCAAAGTGCATTCCTTTTCCAAGATGGTTAATATACATGGCGATCCAGTGCTCTCCAGGTCCGTCGTGTTAATCAATGTTAACTACGAGTCCGGCCGGTAATGACCATACACGAGGAATTCTGTCAGCCAGGTATACCACAACGGTTGAAAGTGGTAGATACTTCATGCTGAACACACAGTCAATGATTAAATGATGACCTATATGATTTGATAGCCGTATTCTGAAAAATTTATTTCACAGCATCGTCGATCGTGCCACAACTACATGGGGAAGATTTCTCCTCTTTCTTATTCTCTTCCTCTTCATGCCGACCAAGCATCCATGTACGATTCTCCTTTAAACTGGTGCTCGCAAAGTAAATTTTTTATTTGGAAAGCCTGGCACAATGCAAAGACGCTGTGTCGTTTATCATACCGTGTCTGAAGCATTTTTGCAAATATTTCACCATAAATGTGTACGATGCAGGCCTCGACCCCGTGTATTCGCTATGCAGTTCTATCATTACAGACCTACAGGCTTCTTCCGAGAATCCGAGTAGCCTTGCGATAGCGGGCGATACGCGAAAGTCGTGGTATCATAGATCGTCGAATACGCGGCCACTTCAACGTGACCGCTCGGAAGCGATTTAAAGCGCAGATGACCGGCCACGTGAGGTAACTTATTTATACTCTCCGAAAGAGCGTCTATAGGGCGATATACACTAGATGGAACTTGGTCTCTATCTACGCATCTCCGTGTTAAAATATTTGAGCCCAATAAATCATAATCACCATCCTTAAAAGTTACGAGATTTCCTACAGTAGAAACATGTAAAAGAGTCATCGGATAAACAATTTCCACAAGAGAAACAGACCATTCTCCATGCAAACGTATCTGACGCGGTAGTTTTATAATAAATTTCGTATTATCCGGAAAATACTGCATACTACTATTGATCGGTAGTATGACGAAGAAAGAGCTATCCTCGAAGCTGATATTTATCAGGGACGGTGATTCCGAGCCTTCTTCCTCTTTGTCCTCTTCTTCTCTTTCGTCTTCTCAGGTGACGGAGGCACCCGTACTCGCGATAATTCAACCTCACAGAAAATACCGTCGATAGTATCGTTATTCAGATTGTGCATAATATACACGAATGGTTCTCGACTCGCTGATATTCGCTGAATCTTGAATAACTCGTTACTCCAACAACGCTCATATCCTTTCACAAATGCTGCTTTAGCTGCGTTACGTCCTGACGTAACGTCGCATTTATCTTTTTTTAAATTTCGATTACGTTAAAGTTCTTCTGTTTTAGTTTGGGTACAGTAAAAGTAACTTTCTACATTTTTCTTTTATTTTCGAACTTCTTAAGATGAGAGGAGAGCGATTTTAGCAACGGAAATCGGAACAGGGTGAATATGCGGCTGTACCGACCGTCTCCCGGGAAAATTAATCTTGTAAAGATGGAATTTTTCAGCGCTCCCGGCCAAACGGCAAACTTTCAAAGCATGGGATGTACTGCGTAGACCCGGTTATCGACTGCCATTTATGGATGTATGATTCAGCGCAGCCTTACCCTCAATCCTAGACCAGGGGTTCGGCTAGTCGCCGCCGGGGCGTTCTTGGCCATAGGGGAGCGGTTAGAGGGAACGCTATCACGTGACCAGGCGACCGCACCCTATCTTCTCTCTCTCTCTCTCTCTTCGACTATTGAGCAAACTAATGGTGAATCTACCTCATCAGCACCATACCAAAGAACATCGAAGTCTTTGATGCTGACTTTGAAATCTCACCAAATTAAAGATTATATTATAGACATAAAGCGAACAAAGAAGAATCTGTCCCTCAAAAACGTTTTCGGTCTGGACAGTAAAGGAGTGGTGTTTATAAATGAGTTTCTTCCTGCAGCACTCTACAAGCTTCTACGCCTCACCAAAACTCGAGCTTCTGAACGCAATTACAAATATGTATGGGTTCGCTCTGGCATGATTCATGTGCGTAAAGGAGATGGGCAAGCGCCAGTTATTATTACCGAAGAAACTGACTTACAAAAATTAGTTTGACTACCACAGTCAAATCCTGTTCTATCGCATCCTCCACCATCTTCGTCACTTTTAAAGGTCGCACAATTCAATGCAAATTCTATCCGAGGGTCACATTGAACTTATTCAATCGACCATAATTGAACATAGCTATCACATAGTTTCGATAAGCGAAACATGGCTTCATTCATATGTTGCCGATGACCTAATAAGCATTAACGAATATTTTCTAATTCGCAACGATCGAGAAGGCAAAGAAGGGGGTGGAGGTTGCTTGCTACATCCATAATTCCCTTAAAGCAAAAGTATTAGCGTCTTCTCCAAATCAGTTTTCCAATGCACCAGAATATTTGATCGTCGAAATTACTAGCTCGAATACGAAGAAGCTTCTTTTTGCTTCAGTATATAGGCGACCAAAAGGTATTATGTTTGACGACTTCATTCAAGTATTATCTAATTTTACACATGTTTACGAGAATATAATTATTGCAGGTGATCTTAATTGCGACCTGAGTAACATTAATTATGAATCGTCATACCTGCGCCAATTAACTCTCTCGCTCTCATTTCATATTGTTGATTCTGCACCTACTCATCACCTAACCAACTCTGATTCATGGATCGATGTTTTCATTATTGACAATAAAGAAAAAGTACATTCCTTTGTCAAATCAGAGGCCCCTTTCATAGCAGGTCATGATCTTCTTGAACTCAGTTATTCTCTCGACGTCGAGCCTCCTGAAGACCGTATTATCTCACGGCGAGCGTACCGCAATTTTAATGAAACTAGCTTTTGTGAATATTTATCTAATATATTTAATATTACTGAATTTTTTGATTTTAGTACTAGATTTAGTTGGAATTCCGGTCTCATTGATTACATACCATTAGGTATTAACATGATCGTTGAAACAGTATCCGAAGCGTATCTCACGTCATTGGATTATCATGCTCCATTCCGTTCATTTCGTATATGTCGGCCACCAGCACCGTGGCTCTCACTGGAATTGAAAAATCGTATGGCACAACGTAACACCCTATACACGATTGCTAAAAGATCTAGTAATGTACTCGATATGGCGATATTTAGAGAGTATAGAGACACGCTTAAGAAGGATCTCAGACAAGCAAAAAATGATTTCCACTTTCAAAGGCTGTCTAGCAACACAGATCCCAGCAGATTATGGAAAGAATTAGCAAAACTCGGCCTCGTCAAGTCATCTTTTGCATCCCCCACTCAATTTTTTAGACCGCAGGAACTCAATGCATTCTATTCTGAAATATCTAGTCAACTGCCACCGTGTTCGCATGATGAGTTTTGTAGGCTCAGTTCCAATATCCAGCCAGTTCGTCCAACGTTTAGTTTTTCCGAAATTACTTGCTCACAAGTACATCTTACTATCTCCGGCAACTCAAACTCAACATCGTATGCAGCTGGTCCCGATGGTATTTCCATGTTCTCTTTATTCAAATCGCTTACGGTATCTTGCCCTATCCTAACAGCTATGTTTAACCTCTCTCTTGTATCTTCAGAGTTTCCTCAGGACTGGAAGAAAGCTTTTCTTCGGCCCTTGTCTAAAATAAAAAAGCCTCTCTCACCATCAGATACGCGACCAATAGCTAATCTGTCTGAAGTGTCGAAAATACTTGAGCGGCTTATTCATAGACAACTGACTGATTGGATTGATAGCAATAAGATATTTGATGCACGTCAATCAGGATACCGTAGTGGGTTCAGCACTCAGTCAGCCCTTCTGCGTATTTGCGAAGATGTTAGACGTAATATAGATAGAAGACGCATGACCATCCTAATTTTGTTTGATTTTAGTAAAGCATTTGATACAGTTCCGCATCTACAACTTCTTTTGAAACTAAAGAAGATCGGACTTTCTCATTCGGTTCTTGACTGGATTTTCTCATATCTGACAGGAAGAACTCAAGCAGTTATTGATGATCACGGAGACTGCTCTACGTGGCTACCTACGACGTCAGGAGTTCCGCAGGGTTCTGTCCTTGGACCGCTCTTGTTCTCGCTGTACATCAATGACATCGGTTCTGCATTACAAAATTCACAGCACATGATATTTGCTGATGACACCCAAATTTATCTTGATTGTTGTCCGTCACAACCTCAACCAGGGCATTAGGTTGATATCTGAAGATGTCCATGCTATAGCTAACTTTGCGGTAACAAATGGTCTCAAGCTCAATATTTCTAAGTCTAAGATTCTTATACTAGGCAGTAATTCTTACACCCGCCAGCTGGATTTCTCTGAAATATTACCGATCACACTAAATGGTGTTATTCTTCCATTCGTTAACGAAGCCCGCAATCTGGGTGTCACTATGGAGTGTAACTTGTCGTGGAAAGCTCAAGTACAGCATATATCACAAAAAGTGCATTTTACTATTCACAAGTTGAAGTTTCATCGCAATGCTCTTTCCATGGAAGTAAGGAAGTTACTTATCACTTCTCTTATTTTCCCTCAATTAGATTATTGCTGCCTTGTCTACCACAACTTATCAGATGAACTAAATACAAAATTAGAACGCCTTGTCAACCATTGTATTCGTTTTATCTTTGACTTGCGACGGGACACTCATATCACAACTTTTAGACGTTAACTTGGCTGGATCACAGTACGATCAAGACGTCTTTACTTTCTTGGTATAGCTATGTTTAAGGTTGTCCGTCAAAGTACACCAGCCTACATACAAGAATTATTTACACGAACAACAACTCCAGTTGAACGACCCTCAAGGCAGCCTCGATCAAGCTTTGTCATCCCTTCTCACCGTACAGCGACTTACCATGAAGGGTTTTCGCTATCTGGCATTTATTTCTGGAACTCATTACCACCTAATATTACTACGTCGCCGAGTTTAGAAGTTTTTAAGAATCGAATCTATACTTATTTATTTAACTATGTAGATACATGCTAGGGTTAACGATGTTAGTGTAGATTGTTTTTAATTGCATATTCTTAGTTTATATTTTCATTTATATTTTATATTCTAATTATAGTATTTCTATTTATATTTAATCTTACTTTTAGTCTTATTTACTTTATTTACTTTTTTTTTTTGTATCATTTTTTGTATCACTTTTGAATGTATCATTTTGCCAAAGGCTTACCAAGGCATAATAAACAAATCAATCAATCAATCTCTCTCTCTCTCTCTCTCTCTCTCTCTCTCTCTCTCTCTCTCTCTCTCTCTCTCTCTCTATCTCTCTCTCTCTCTCTCTCTCTCTCTCTCTCTCTCTCTCTCTCTCTCTCTCTCTCTCTCTCTCTCTCTCTCTCTCTCTCTCTCTCTCTCTCTCTCTCTCTCTCTCTCTCTCTCTCTCTCTCTAACGAGTACGTAAGTGCATTGCAGTGCCTGATGGTTCTCACTATTCAGAGACGGTACTATTTCTGACATACTTAGGCCTTTATACATAAATATCTATACAACGAGCCCACCTGACTCTTACTGCGCTCTATCTTTGTTTACTTTATGAACGTTGATTGTGTGCGAGCACGTGTACACACTGCCTTCTACATTTACTCGTATAGTCGCGTTGTCGAGTCTCCCTTCGAAGAGGCACAGTACCGAGCAATATTTTATTATTTGTAATCCAACGATCTATTGCTCCGTATGTCTAATCTTAAGTGCGATAAGTGTAACAAACTCATTGCGAATAGCAGTGCCTTGTGCCCAATTTGCTTGAAATCTTTTCACCCTGGTTGCGGAAAAGCGTATCTTTCATCTAAATCAGCTAATACTTGCTGTGTTTTGCATTTATCCAATATGCCTAACTTGAAACGATCACCACCGTCATCCCATAAACGTTTAGCTTTAACTTCAACACTATCTGAGAATAAAAAAAAACATCTCTAGGAGATCATCATAGTATGCTTAATACATCCGAAGATTTTATCGGTCCGCCTGTCAACGATGCTAATGTTGTTCAACAGTGTTCACCTACGAGTCAACAACATGCTCTCAACATGTCAGATAGGGAACTCCTCATAGCCATGCATGGCCAACTCAGTGCTTTTATTGCTCAGCAAACAAATGTAAACAATGATCACACCGATAAGCTAAATTGCATCCAAAACCACACAAAATTACTTGAAGCGCATGAGTTAAGAATTTCACACCTTGAAGCAAACATTGTTCAATTATCTCAGCAGAATGCTAACCTATCATCTGAACTCGCGATGATTAGGACTAACTCCTCAGTATCGGCGATTACACCGTCTCTTTCTGCTGAGATAACACTTTCTGGAGTACCTCTCTCTATCGAAGATTCTAACGAGGAGATAGTTGGAAAAGTTTTTCGCGCCCTTGGAATCTCAAACCTCCTCGGTGACGTTTTAGACATTCGTTGTTTCAACAATAAGAGGAAATTTTCGACTATTGAGCAAACTAATGGTGAATCTACCTCATCAGCACCATACCAAAGAACATCGAAGTCTTTGATGCTAACTTTGAAATCTCACCAAATTAAAGATTATATTATAGACATAGAGCGAACAAAGAAGAATCTGTCCCTCAAAAACGTTTTCGGTCTGGACAGTAAAGGAGTGGTGTTTATAAATGAGTTTCTTCCTGCAGCACTCTACAAGCTTCTACGCCTCACCAAAACTCGAGCTTCTGAACGCAATTACAAATATGTATGGGTTCGCTCTGGCATGATTCATGTGCGTAAAGGAGATGGGCAAGCGCCAGTTATTATTACCGAAGAAACTGACTTACAAAAATTAGTTTGACTACCACAGTCAAATCCTGTTCTATCGCATCCTCCACCATCTTCGTCACTTTTAAAGGTCGCACAATTCAATGCAAATTCTATCCGAGGTCACATTGAACTTATTCAATCGACCATAATTGAACATAGCTATCACATAGTTTCGATAAGCGAAACATGGCTTCATTCATATGTTGCCGATGACCTAATAAGCATTAACGAATATTTTCTAATTCGCAACGATCGAGAAGACAAAGAAGGGGGTGGAGTTGCTTGCTACATCCATAATTCCCTTAAAGCAAAAGTATTAGCGTCTTCTCCAAATCAGTTTTCCAATGCACCAGAATATTTGATCGTCGAAATTACTAGCTCGAATACGAAGAAGCTTCTTTTTGCTTCAGTATATAGGCGACCAAAAGGTATTATGTTTGACGACTTCATTCAAGTATTATCTAATTTTACACATGTTTACGAGAATATAATTATTGCAGGTGATCTTAATTGCGACCTGAGTAACATTAATTATGAATCGTCACACCTGCGCCAATTAACTCTCTCGCTCTCATTTCATATTGTTGATTCTGCACCTACTCATCACCTAACCAACTCTGATTCATGGATCGATGTTTTCATTATTGACAATAAAGAAAAAGTACATTCCTTTGTCAAATCGGAGGCCCCTTTCATAGCAGGTCATGATCTTCTTGAACTCAGTTATTCTCTCGACGTCGAGCCTCCTGAAGACCGTATTATCTCATGGCGAGCGTACCGCAATTTTAATGAAACTATCAGGAGTACAAATTGAAAATGCGGGATTTTTTTCTATTTTTGAACGTTTATTCTGAAAAAATGGTAACAAATGAATTATTCAAAGTATTGTCCATCGCTAGCCACAACTTTTTCCCATCTTTCTGGCAATTTACGGATACCGTCGCGAAAAAATTCGGCCGGCTTGGCTGCTATCCAGTCATCGACCCATTTTTGGGCTTCTTCGTAAGAATGGAAGCGCTGGTCAGCTAGGCCATGTGTCATCGATCGGAAAAGGTGGTAATCGGAAGGAGCAATATCCGGGCTATACAGCGGGTGGGGTAAGACTTCCCATTTCAGCGTTTGTAGGTATGTTTTGACCGACGCTGCAACATGTGGCCGAGCGTTGTCATGTTGCAAAATTACTTTGTCGTGTCTTTGCTCGTATTGTGGCCGTTTTTCTTTGAGTGCGCGGCTCAAACGCATCAATTGAGTTCGGTATAGTGCTCCTGTGATGGTTTCGTTCGATTTCAATAGCTCATAATACACCACACCCAGCTGGTCCCACCAAATACAGAGCATGAGCTTGGCGCCGTGAATATTTGGTTTGGCCGTCGATGATGATGCATGGCCGGGGTAACCATATGATTTTTTGCGCTTCGGGTTATCGTAATGGATCCACTTTTCATCACCAGTGACAATGCGATGCAAAAAACCCTTCCGTTTTTGCCGTTCGAGCAGCAGTTCGCATGCAAAAAAACGGCGCTCGACGTCTCTCGGCTTCAGCTCATACGGCACCCAATGTCCTTGCTTTTGGATCATTCCGAGGGCTTTTATACGATGGGAAATGGCTTGTTGTGTCACTCCCAATGAATCTGCGAGCTCTTGTTGAGTTTGACACGAGTCTTCATTGAGTATTGCCTCCAATTCAGCATTCTCAAACTTTTTCACTTGGCCCGGCCGCTCTTTGTCCTCAACGTCAAAATCACCACTTCTAAACCGCACAAACCATCTCTCGCACGTTGAAACCGATGGAACATGACTCGGATAAGCCTCGGAGACCAATCGATGTGCTTCAGCAGCACTTTTCTTCAAATTAAAGAAGTAAATTAAAACTTCCCGCAAATGCTGTTTTGTTGGCACGAAACTCGACATATTGAGAGCTCAAAAAAACTATGAATTTGACACTGCGACAAATTGACACATACTGAAAATTAAAGCTATAAGACGTAGCTTTGACATGAACATAGTCACAGTACTGCCTGATGCGTATAGCGTTAGTAACGCCATCTGTTATCAAACCCGCATTTTCAATTTGTACCCCTGATAGCTTTTGTGAATATTTATCTAATATATTTAATATTACTGAATTATTTGATTTTAGTACTAGATTTAGTTGGAATTCCCGTCTCATTGATAACATACCATTAGGTATTAACATGATCGTTGAAACAGTATCCGAAGCGTATCTCACGTCATTGGATTATCATGCTCCATTCCGTTCATTTCGTATATGTCGGCCACCAGCACCGTGGCTCTCACTGGAATTGAAAAATCGTATGGCTCAACGTAACACCCTATACACGATTGCTAAAAGATCTAGTAATGTACTCGATATGGCGATATTTAGAGAGTATAGAGACACGCTTAAGAAGGATCTCAGACAAGCAAAAAATGATTTCCACTTTCAAAGGCTGTCTAGCAACACAGATCCCAGCAGATTATGGAAAGAACTAGCAAAACTCGGCCTCGTCAAGTCATCTTTTGCATCCCCCACTCAATTTTTTAGACCGCAGGAACTCAATGCATTCTATTCTGAAATATCTAGTCAACTGCCACCGTGTTCGCATGATGAGTTTTGTAGGCTCAGTTCCAATATCCAGCCAGTTCGTCCAACGTTTAGTTTTTCCGAAATTACTTGCTCACAAGTACATCTTACTATCTCCGGCAACTCAAACTCAACATCGTATGCAGCTGGTCCCGATGGTATTTCCATGTTCTCTTTATTCAAATCGCTTACGGTATCTTGCCCTATCCTAACAGCTATGTTTAACCTCTCTCTTGTATCTTCAGAGTTTCCTCAGGACTGGAAGAAAGCTTTTCTTCGGCCCTTGTCTAAAATAAAAAAGCCTCTCTCACCATCAGATACGCGACCAATAGCTAATCTGTCTGAAGTGTCGAAAATACTTGAGCGGCTTATTCATAGACAACTGACTGATTGGATTGATAGCAATAAGATATTTGATGCACGTCAATCAGGATACCGTAGTGGGTTCAGCACTCAGTCAGCCCTTCTGCGTATTTGCGAAGATGTTAGGCGTAATATAGATAGAAGACGCATGACCATCCTAATTTTGTTTGATTTTAGTAAAGCATTTGATACAGTTCCGCATCTACAACTTCTTTTGAAACTAAAGAAGACCGGACTTTCTCATTCGGTTCTTGACTGGATTTTCTCATATCTGACAGGAAGAACTCAAGCAGTTATTGATGATCACGGAGACTGCTCTACGTGGCTACCTACGACGTCAGGAGTTCCGCAGGGTTCTGTCCTTGGACCGCTCTTGTTCTCGCTGTACATCAATGACATCGGTTCTGCATTACAAAATTCACAGCACATGATATTTGCTGACGACACCCAAATTTATCTTGATTGTTGTCCGTCACAACTCAACCAGGGCATTAGGTTGATATCTGAAGATGTCCATGCTATAGCTAACTTTGCGGTAACAAATGGTCTCAAGCTCAATATTTCTAAGTCTAAGATTCTTATACTAGGCAGTAATTCTTACACCCGCCAGCTGGATTTCTCTGAAATATTACCGATCACACTAAATGGTGTTATTCTTCCATTCGTTAACGAAGCCCGCAATCTGGGTGTCACTATGGAGTGTAACTTGTCGTGGAAAGCTCAAGTACAGCATATATCACAAAAAGTGCATTTTACTATTCACAAGTTGAAGTTTCATCGCAATGCTCTTTCCATGGAAGTAAGGAAGTTACTTATCACTTCTCTTATTTTCCCTCAATTAGATTATTGCTGCCTTGTCTATCACAACTTATCAGATGAACTAAATACAAAATTAGAACGCCTTGTCAACCATTGTATTCGTTTTATCTTTGACTTGCGACGAGACACTCATATCACAACTTTTAGACGTCAACTTGGCTGGATCACAGTACGATCAAGACGTCTTTACTTTCTTGGTATAGCTATGTTTAAGGTTGTCCGTCAAAGTACACCAGCCTACATACAAGAATTATTTACACGAACAACAACTCCAGTTGAACGACCCTCAAGGCAGCCTCGATCAAGCTTTGTCATCCCTTCTCACCGTACAGCGACTTACCATGAAGGGTTTTCGCTATCTGGCATTTATTTCTGGAACTCATTACCATCTAATATTACTACGTCGCCGAGTTTAGAAGTTTTTAAGAATCGAATCTATACTTATTTATTTAACTATGTAGATACATGCTAGGGTTAACGATGTTAGTGTAGATTGTTTTTAATTGCATATGCTTAGTTTATATTTTCATTTATATTTTATATTCTAATTATAGTATTTCTATTTATATTTAATCTTACTTTTAGTCTTATTTACTTTATTTACTTTTTTTGTATCATTTTTTGTATCACTTTTAAATGTATCATTTTGCCAAAGGCTTGCCAAGGCATAATAAACAAATCAAATCAAATCAAATCTCTCTCTCTCTCTCTCTCTCTCTCTCTCTCTCTCTCTCTCTCTCTCTCTCTCTCTCTCTCTCTATGTCTCTCTCTCTCTGTCACTCTCTCTCTGTGAGGGATCATATTCTATATCTTTTACTGCAGAGCAAGCGCTTTACGAGGAGCACACCGCAGGGCTAGGCATGCTCGAAAACCGCTTTCGTTGCATTCAAACTGATGGATACCTAGTTATGATTCATAGGAGGTTGTTATCTTTATTCCCGTGATATTCTTTAGCAGCATCTCGAGCACTTAGTCAGTCTTTAGCATCCTACCTGCAAATAATAAAAAGCAATATGTATCCGCGATACGACAAGGAGATTTTAAGCGACGTGTTTTGGTGCCGAGTAATGTTTGTCGAGAGTGTGATGAGCGTGTTTCTGCATACACAGGAAATGTGCGATGCATACGACGAGTTGAAAGAGCTCCTGCGTAGCATGTAATTAGTGGAACGTCGAGGAAGACCCGTTAAACTTGGCGAACTGTATATCAGAATGTCCTGTATTGTGCCAGGAGTTTCAATAGAGTTTCAATAGAGTTGTTCGCGGCGAAGTTATTTACCCGGACTTTGGTGGGTATTTCATCCGGATCCTCTAGCAAGTATGCTGTGGGCTCTTGTCATGCAGTGTTCAATATACGGACTCGAACGCGTGGATGTTGCAGGTATTGAGCATCTCGTCGGAGAAGCGTGCGGTAGAGATGCCTTGATAACGTTCCTCGGGTTCGATTAACGAACGGGGAACTCGCGAACGTGGCAGCGGGTATTATAGAGGCCTTCGGTGATGAGATAGATATCGGCTACGATATCGATGCCGTGGACGAAGGCTTTGACGAGGACATAGTAATAAATTAAAGACACGGTGCTGTGTGTGGGTCTCTCTCTCTCTCTCTCTCTCGCTCGCTCTC
Source organism: Cylloceria caligata (assembly GCA_963942595.1). NCBI lineage: Eukaryota > Metazoa > Arthropoda > Insecta > Hymenoptera > Ichneumonidae > Cylloceria > Cylloceria caligata. The sequence goes on from OZ012710.1 coordinate 37,831,298, forward strand.
TCTCTCTCTCTCTCTCTCTCTCTCTCTCTCTCTCTTTCTCTCTCTCTGTGTGTGTGTGTCTTTTTTTTTTTTTTTTTTTTTCACAGCGACGGAGAATTCTTCCATGAGACACTCTGGTGTTATGGGTAGTGTCGGATTCTTACCGACTAAAACTCTGCCGCTGTCTCCACACGCCATGCTGGTACCGCTTCCGCATAACCGCGGCATGGAGTGTTTACCGCTCTTCCCGAGCTTCCTTCCTGTTTTCCGTATCCGCTTTTGGGTAATCGCTCCTCCTTGATTTACCGCCTTAAATCTATTGCCAGATCCACGGTTCCTTCGTTTAGCGCTTTCGCTTCTCTTTCCGCTGCTTCTTTTCTCTTCATTACCTCAGTGATAAAAGATTCTATTGTCTCCCAGGTGCTTTCATTTGTCAGCATGATCTGCGCAAAGTTTCGCTCCTCCAGCTTTGTGCCTCCGAGTTTCGTCTCAACTTGGGCTCTGCATTCTTCTATTGCTGGGCAGCTGAAAACTGTGTGCCGCGCATCGTCGGGAGTCCAGCCACACTGATAGCACGCTGCGTTGTTGGTTTTGTGGAACCGTTCTAGGTATGCATTAAAACATCCGTGTCCGCTCAGAACTTGGGTGAGGTAGTACCCCATTTCAATATAATTGCACCATGCAATTATATTTGGGACCAGCTCATATGTCCACCTTCCTGAAGGGTCCGTATCCCATCTTGCCTGCCATCTTTCCATAAGCTTTTGGTGTGCTCTGCATTTAATGGCCTCTTTTGCTTGTTCCTTCTCGCTTTCTTCGGTATACTGGCCGAGTTCCTTGTATATCTCCTGCTTCTTGCGAATTAAGAGGTCTATCGGCGGGGTGCTCGATAGCACGAGCGTTGCTCCTTCCGAGATGGTTCTATATCCCGAAATGACTCGCAGGGCGCTTCGTCGTTGCACTGACGCTAGTCTTCATTTTGCCCCGATCTTTTCTACCGCGGTCGCCCATATTTCGGCCCCGTAGAGGATCCGCGCGTGAATGACGCTGTTTAGCAGTTTCCTTTTTTCCTGTCTGGGCCCTCCAATATTTGGCATTATTCTTGCAAGAGCTGCCGCTGTCGCTGCTGCCTTTTCAGTCGTTTTGACGACATGCTGTACATACCGGAGTCCGCTATCCACTTGCACTCCTAGCTACCTGACCGAACTTGCCCACGGAACCTCTTGCCCTTCCAAGACTAGGTTCGGTGGCGTGAAAATTCGTTTGTCTGTTACTAGTACGGCTTCCGTCTTGTGTACTGCCAACTTCAGCCCGTTTTGCTTCAACCATTTGCTGGCGCGCCGCAGGCTTTCGTTAGCTATGTCTTCCAGGGTGCTTGGAGATTTCGCGGTTGCGACAACTGCAACGTCGTCTGCGAAGCCTACAATCGTTGCTCCTTTCGGAAGCTCCATATTCAAAAGGCCGTCATACATAAGGTTCCACAGAAATGGTCCTAGAACTGATCCTTGCGGAACCCCGGACGTGACTTTATACTCCACTGGTCCATCATCCGTACCGTAGATAAGAATTCTATCGCTTAGGTAGCTCTTAATCATTTTTTCCAGGTATTGTGGTGTCTGTCTGATCTTAATTGCGTGCATAATTACCTCCCACTTAGCGGAGTTGAATGCATTTTTGACGTCGAGTGTCACTAGGGAACAGAACCCTTTTGACTTCCAGTTTCCCTGTTTCTCTTTCCCAGCAATGTCGATGACTCTTGCGATGGCGTCCACCGTCGACCGACCCTTACGGAAACCGTATTGTCTTGGTGACAGCCTCCCATTTATCCCGATGTGTTTTTCGAGCCTTTGAAGCAGCAACCGCTCTAGAAGCTTTCCTGTACTGTCCAGGAGGCAGATTGGCCTGTAAGACGACGGTTCGTCTAGCGGCTTCTCTTCTTTCCTCAGAAGCACCAGTTTCTGCCTCTTCCACCTCTTGTGGAAGACTCCTTTGCGAAGGCAAGCATTGTATGTTTCCAGCAGCAGGTCTGGCCATATCTCTATCACCGTTCCTATGATTTCATTTGGGATGTTATCCGGTCCAGGTGCTTTACCAGGCTGAAGGCGTTTTCTCGCTTCTTGCAACTCTTCGACGCTGAACGGGTCTACCGGCTCGTTGGCTTCTTCAGTTGGTTCCTTTTCTCTGCCATCGTGTACTGGAAACAGTGTAGATACTATTTGTCTCATTCTCTCCGGGCACGATAAGCCGGGAATAGGGTTCCTATCGCCTAGCTTTTTCGTAACAATCCGGTAAGGGAGACCCCATGGGTCCTGTTCTATGGATCGGCACAGTTCCCTCCAGCACTTTCTCTTGCTATCTCTGATTGCCAGGCGTAGTTTTTACCTGGCCTCCTTGAATTCTGCTTGTACGGTCCCGTTTACCTG